>JACXGJ010001205.1:0-90461 GCA_016801105.1 Esox niger
ACACACACACACACACAGACACACACACACACATACTGACATATTCAAACACAAATAGAGACAGGTGACAAATGAAAGGAAAAACCTGAATAAATAAGTGGAGGAGCATGACGATTGCAGATGCTTCCATCCAGGTGTAATGCAGTTAACATCCTATGATGGTCTGTGGATGGATGAAAACGCAGAGCAGGCCCAGATCACTAGTGTCAAGAGGAAAGGATCTATGGGACTTTTAATGAGGGTTCATTATTGGCCCACAAATGGCACTGGATGGTTTGATAAATATGATAATGATGTGAATCATCTGCTATAACTTAAGTCACCAGATCTCAATCCAACTGAACACCAATGAGAGATACAAATTCTAACCCTAAACCTAACCCAAAGCTTAACCTTATTACCCTGACTACAAATTCAACCTTAGCCTGACATGCATACACACGCGCGTGCATACAGCACCATGCAGACACGCACGGCCACGATATAGACGCTCAGCGTGTGTTTGGACCCAGCCGCCGCCGCCCTCCGGTCTATCCATGTAGAAACGCTTGAGTAGAAGTGCACAAAGCAAAGTAGTTTACGCCAGACGTGACTGGACTCTGCTCGGCGGTTTATGCAGCCACTGAGCCCGCTCGGTTTAAGCGGCGTGAATACTCCCGGGCATTCGTCACGTGTCCACAGAGAGGGAGAAGTGCAACGACACCCGTTCTGTGGCGCCGTCGGCGGTGTGTCAAGGCAAGCAGGGCATCACTGTAGGCGTCTCTGAATGGGAAACAGTCCAACCTGAATGTGTCATTGTTTCAGATGAAGGGCAGCAGCGGTACCATTTGGGACTATTAAGCCCACTTTCGGAAACAGTGGAGTCGCGCATGCGGAGGGCCCAGAAATAGAACTAGCCCTCTTCGTCTCCCTGGGAAAGGGCGTGGAGGGAGTTGTTGGTCTCCGAGCTCGCTTCGTATAAGTTCTATTATTTCCTGTGGAGTCCATCGCCTGATGTGCTGAAGGTTTACACTGTATGCTTTGTCTCTCTCTCTCTCTCTCTGTGTGTGTGTGTGTGTGTGTTTACATGTCGGCCTGTTCTCTCTGTGTGTCTGTGCGTGCTTTTCCGTGTGTCCTTCCCCAAGCAGCCACCATAGTCTCGAGCGAGCAGAACCCGGTCATCATCATCGCGGTGGTCGCCGTGGCGGGGACCATTATCCTGGTGTTCATGGTGTTTGGCTTCATCATTGGGAGAAGGTACGCGCTCGCGGGCCCGGTTGACTCTCCGCTGCTGTGAGTCTCTGCTTGTCCATTAGCCTTTTCTGTCACTCACGGGCCTCCGTAGCTGCGGAGTCGGTCCGCCACGCACGCGTGCACCCATCATCTGTCTGTGACATGCTGTGCTAATGGACTGTGACGCATCATTTTCCACTCCTCACACTGTGAAGAGAAATAGACTTGATATTTCTGCATGTATGTTGTCTGCGTGTGTGTATCTGTACGTGTGTATGCGTGTGTGTGTGTGTGTGTGTGTGCGCCTCTGTGTAATGGATCCATTATACGGCCAGGGCTATTCAAGAGTAAAATGAAAGGTTTAGGCTCTTTGTGAGTGTGTGCCTGTGTTTGTGTGAGAGCGCGCGAGACAGTGCGTTAGCGTGCGACCGCGCGTGCGCGTCCACGCCCGTGTTTGTGTGGCGTACGGTGAAACACTCAGAGCATGGTCCCGCCATGCCCTCTCAGAGCAGCCCTCTCAGCCACCAGTCACCATTAGCATCGTTCCCTGGTGCGTTTCATCGCTGCATGCTTCGCATGGCGCTACGGCCATAGGCACCTGATTTCTATAGCCACTTTTCCTGTTAACCCCATTGTCAGTCACCTGTGACTCGATGTTCTCCTCTGGCCAATTGTTCCCGTTGGCTGGCAAACGACGACGCGCCGCATTGTAATGATAGACCTGAGGGAGCAGGAGATACGCAAAGGTTATTCATTAAAAACAGCACGAATACTTTGAGTAGTTAGAAGAACGGAGGAGGACATGCTATTTCAACATAGACATGCCACAGCTCCCCTCTCAGCTGTATCTATACAAACGCGTTTTACACCCGAGGCTTAGTGACTCTGCCTTAACATCCTAGTGAAGCAAACAGACCGCCTTCTGCCTCGACCGCCTCCGCTGATTACGTGTTCTTTCTACCTGTCTTCCCATCAGGCACTGTGGCTACAGCAAGGCGGACCAGGAAGGAGACGAGGAGCTCTATTTCCAATGTGAGTCCTTTCTTTCATCATCAGAAGGCACGCACACAGGCACACTTCTGCCCCACTACAGGAAGCGGGTGTAACAACAAGGCCCCTGTTCTGTAATGTTTCATCCCTGTTTTATGTGATCGTTTTTATTTTATTTTTTACCAAAGCTGGGAGCAATCACGCCAGCATCTGTTTGGGTTTTGATGGAGAAATCTGTTGATTTAAGGACATGGGGCCATGTTCCAAACTGCAAACACATGAACATGAGAGTTGACGGAGTAAATGAGCCAGCTGTAAGCGGAAAGAGAGGTCTTCTCAGCCACGTTTGGTGGGATAGAACAGTGCTGTTAGTCCCCCCCGTGTGCTGAACGGAGTCAAGATGCAGATATTTTAGTTCATCCTGAGGTTTCCCACGAAGGCTCCTTTTACTAATACAAATGCACACTCTCACACAACATACAACACAACACAAACGCACAGATGAAATACAACACACACACACACACACACACACACACACACACACCGCGCGCGCGCTGTCCTAATGAAGCCCCTGGAGATGTAGGCGTCTTCCCAAGCGTAGCCATAATGATCCGCTGCTGTAGGCAAACTGCTGATTTGAAACAAAGGGTCAAGGAGTCACGTGACCAGAGCGATAGAGGGAGGCCCGCGCTGCTGCTCCCAGGATCCTCGGCTGCTAAGCATCTGACAGATGAAACCACGGGGTCCTCGTGCCGAAAACACCGGAAGATGAGAACACAAACAACTGCCCTCCGCTGTGTGTCGTTGGAGCTAATGGAGGGACCAGCGCTGCAGTATTAAATGAGGGAAGGCTGGCAGGGCGACAGAAGCCAGATAATGTGTGGATTCAACATGTGGGCCTAATTTGTCTGCCGTGTAGAGCGGTCTGGATAAGACGTCCTCCCTATCAGATCCAGTGACAGCCCGGATGGACGAAGCAATTATAGAAGCGAACGGAGGGAAATATCTGTTGGCATCAATGGAGCTCACCAATGGAGAACAATGCATCTTGGGTTTTTGTTAGTGAATAGGCCAACGTCGCTTTCCAGCCATGCCAAGGATATTGCGTTTTTGCTTCTTTTCTGTTTCCGCTATTATTGAGCCTGGATCTGATTAGAAATCTAATTATGGTGTTTTGGTGTGTCTGGGTATTTTTTCTGCTTGTACTTCATAGTCTTCCCCTATGTGCATCTCATTAAATAGCTTGTGCTATTGAAGTTGGCTGCTTATGTTGTAATTAAGGAGAATCTGACATGAACAAATTAGCTCAGTGGAACAGACCTTCCATAACATTGTAAATTCTTAATTCAGTGTAAAGGGAGATGCTGTAGTATATCCATATGTTTTCAGGTAGTGTCTTTTGTCAATCCACCTGAGGCTGCTTTTTCTTTTCCTTTGTACTGTGCATTTTGCCTATGATCTCAATGCATGAATATGTATGAACGTTTCCAGTAAACCATTGTGTTGCTTAAAATTTAATGGTGAAACATGGAACAAAATCTGTATTCCTAATACTGTACAGCTGTGATGTGACTCCTGTCACCATTATCTGGGCTGCAAAATTCTTGAAGGTTAACAAGTCCATAAGCCGAATAGTATTTTCGGACTATTTCCAGCATTGAGGCCAGCCTGCCAGGCTTTTCAATTCACTGTCAGAGCTGGACAGACTATGCTTGCTCCGAAACCTGCTCAGTACAGCAGTAGATCCCGCTCAAATCTTCAGTACCCCTTTGTGAGGAGGTTTGGGAGAAAAAATAACACAATTTCATTTCTATCGGAGAAGAAAAATTGAGGAATTAGAAAATGAATGGCTGGTTTGAGGCGTTTTGAGAGAGACCTTTTGACACAGGTGCTTTCCATCAGCTGGCTGTTTAGCATTACTTCTGAATGGTTGCCCTCGGTAATCGTGTGGTTGTCAAGCATTCAGCCGGAACGGCATGCTGTATTCATATTTAATCGTAACAGTAATCCCCTTACATTTCTACAGTTAAATTTCCAGGCACCAAAACATATATTGACCCGGAAACCTACGAGGATCCGAACAGGGCTGTCCATCAATTTGCCAAGGAGCTGGACGCATCGTGCATTAAGATTGAGCGGGTCATTGGAGCAGGTGAGCCAGGCTGATGTCTCCCAGCTCTTAGTTACGTTGCACAGCCAACTCATACATCACAATAACAGCCACCATATTTACACATGGAATGGAAACATGATTAATCCTATCGCCATATATCGACAGCACAATTGCAAAATTGGGGGGAAAAAATGATAATTGTAAGCGCTGTGGGGGCCTACATATTTCACTTCAAAGGTAAGACTATGCCAAGATGCTCCAACCAAGTCAGTTAAATTGCTGTCACATCAGTTTTAAAGATACGGTCAATGAGAGAATCCAATCATCCGCAGCTTGTCTTATTACATGTCTCAGCTTCACTTCCCAGAGCATAACAAGACTCCACTTTGTATTCTCCCGCAACGCAGTGGTTTGATCTGAAAACACACTAAGTCCGTTGTCAAAACATGAAATGCTGCTTTTCCTCAAGGGCCATGGCTTATGGGCATGTCTGTCTCTGATTTTCACAGGAGAGTTTGGGGAGGTGTGTAGTGGACGGCTGAAGCTCCCAGGGAAACGGGACACGTCCGTGGCCATTAAAACCTTAAAGGTTGGCTACTCTGAGAAACAGAGGAGGGACTTCCTTTGTGAGGCCAGCATTATGGGCCAGTTTGATCACCCCAATGTTGTCCATCTGGAGGGCGTGGTAACCAGAGGTAAAGACTGCATTCTCGCATGCACCTCAAAAAATACGATTTTGCTTTATTTCTGTGTAAATATAAACAAAGCAAGAAGGGGAAGCGTAGAATGTAAGCATGCAGGACAGATCTGCTGATTCCAATGAGAATGACATATCTAGAACAAATTTCTGTGTGAATTTACTTGGGTCACACACAAAGCTACTGATTGTGCCCGTAAGGTAAAATAATATGTATGCATGTTGTTGTTTTTAACTTGTAGCGTTACATAGCTTAGCGATCCATTATAAAACCAGAATGTGTGAAAAAGTTTCCCGACCAACTGCCAGAGTAAGATGTGTGGGGAATATTTAACAATATATTTTGCTAGCTGAACAATGTGAAAGGGCTGCACTCAAAAGAAGTGACATTGAGAAGTATTTGATTGAATTAGCCTTGCTCCCTGTTTTACATTTTCTCATTTAGACAGCCTAATATAAAAGGAGCAGATGTTAACACTTAATTACAAACAAATGAAACAAATGGCTCAAAATATACACGGCGGAAATTTATTTTTAGCAGGCCTTCATTAATAAACACTTGCAAGCAGCAAACCATATTTATGAGTCAATTAATGGAATTTGTCACCCTTGTTTCCAGGAAAACCGGTGATGATTGTGATTGAATATATGGAGAACGGCTCATTAGATGCTTTCCTCAGGGTAAGTAGCTTTCAGTGCATTCAAATGGCAACTCCCTTAGCGGCTATGCATACTGTATGTTTGGAACAGGACTTCCTTATTACACGAAATAATAGCAATAATTTTATTCACCCTTATTGCCCCTGTGGATCTTGCTTAGCTGACTGTTTTCCTCTGTCGTGTACAGAAACACGATGGTCAGTTCACGGTGATCCAGTTAGTCGGTATGCTGCGTGGAATCGCCGCAGGGATGAGGTATCTCTCTGACATGGGATACGTCCATCGAGATCTGGCTGCGCGAAACATCCTGGTCAACAGCAATCTCGTGTGTAAAGTGTCTGACTTCGGTCTGTCGAGAGTGATCGACGACGATCCCGAGGCCGTCTACACAACCACCGTGAGTAAATGAATACCCTGACCCCCTCAGCTCTCCGTGAATACTCAAATCAAGCCAACTGCCAGTGCGTGAAAGCTGGGTTTAAAATACGGATGCTTACCGTGCCCTCGCACGCCCTGCTAGCTGGCTGTTTAATATGCAAAGCGCGTAGCCTCTTCTGGGACGTTTTTGCTGTGAACGTTTTGAAGTTTTGCTGACCCTTTTTGCGAGGTTGTAACTCTGTTCTAATTGATGTTTTAGGGGAAGATGCAGGATGTAATGAATTTGATCTTTACTCCAGCCACTGACCTGCGTTTTACTGAACAGGGTGGAAAAATACCTGTTCGATGGACAGCAATGGAAGCCATCCAGTACCGTAAATTTACGTCCGCTAGCGACGTGTGGAGTTACGGCATTGTCATGTGGGAAGTCATGTCCTATGGGGAACGGCCATACTGGGACATGTCCAATCAAGATGTGAGTTGCTCTTTAAGGAAAATCAAAAATTCGCCATATATGGCATTCAAGACTGTTGCTCAGGGATAAGATACCAGATAGCCCTGGGGATAACAGAACTAACAGAATGTGGGCCACATTTACTATTCACAGTTGAATTAGGTTTTTTTTGTTTTAATTCATGCAGTTTTAATCAGAAATTGATATTCATAAAATGCATATTTGATCATTTAAAGAATGAGAGTTTAGCTGCTTGGCATACAAATACACTTTTTTTTTTACTTGAAAACGGCTTTTAACCTTTATAATGAGTTATGATAATGGGAACCAAATTTGTCATTAGCTGAGTTCAATAATTCCAGAGTTATCTACTTAGTCATGTAGAACTTTTAGTAAGAGCTCCAATCATTGCTTTCTTTCAGCTAAGTTGAAACAGATAAAAATACTAAGCTGTTCAGCATGCTGATCGCAAAAACAGGCTTTAGAAGGGTTTGGCCTCCAGTTTGGTTGTCAGTAACAATGAAAAAAAAGTTTCAATCTGACACTTCTTACAAACACTTGTTTGATGGAGGCTGTAATGTTAGTTCTCTCCTGTGGCAAATGTAAAAACGATACAATCCAATAGGACAAACAAACTTCACATCAGAAAAACTGCAAAGGATTACTTGCAGATCCTCCGAATGGGAAGCCTGCTGGTTGAACAGTCAGCTGTTAGAAATGCTTAACATGATTGGCCATTAAACCAGAAGGGATGACACTCTTCTGCTTGACAGGTATCAATGTCTGGAGTTTCAGTTCCTCCGTCACGATGTTGTCAAACAGACCCCTTGGGATGCAGGAAGAGCAATATTTAATTATATTTAGTTTGACACTTCTTCCATAGCTCTGTTTGAATAGCCCTGACAGGAATAACAGAGGAATACGTATGTGCAGAAAATAAACAAACTCATGGCACCAAAATAGAGGACACACTTGAGTAGGTTCTCGTAGCCTCTCGGGTTTGATGTTTAATGTTCAATGACTTTCAATGTTTTTACTATTGGCACTGTAAAGAGTAGCTTTAAGGATATGCCGATGCATTTATATTCAATATTAATTAGACGTGTATAAATACAGCCCATTAATGAGACAAACAATATACAATATGTATCTAAGGGAAAGTAGAGCCACTGTTTGTTCAGTTAATTGCAGTCCGATCTTTTGGTAAAGTATGACAGACGGGAGCTGTTGTTCCAGGGAGTGATCCCTCTGTGCCATACAGGAACACTCAATACTACTCCTAATATCTCCTCATTTGAGTGCCTGTGTCTTAGCATCATTCCAACCAGCTGACGGATCTCGTATAGTAAGGCCCGGCTCTCCACACACCGCTCGTGCCGGCCGGGAGCCACGCTGGGCTTGTGGGCATTCCCGTGGGCCACATCTAGATCAGGAGACGAAATGGAAATGAACTGCGGCGGCAGTAATGGCCCTTAAAGCCTGTCCTTTGTTTTGGCTTTCCCAGGTTATTAAGGCCATAGAGGAAGGATACCGCCTCCCCGCTCCAATGGACTGCCCCCCAGGCCTCCACCAGCTGATGCTGGACTGCTGGCAGAAAGAAAGGGCGGATCGACCCAAATTTGATCAGATAGTTGGCATCCTTGATAAGATGATTCGCAATCCCAATACCTTGAAAACCCCTGTGGGAACCTGCACGAGGTGAGGAAAGCGTTTCTTATTAAACCCGGTGACTGAACATTACAAACCTCAGATGAAAAGATATTGGCTTCAGTTATTGTATTTGACCATGTAAACTATTGGACTGGAAATATGTATTGTTTCGCCATTTCATTTTCACTGCTGCGGCAGCACTACATTAGTGGAAGATACAGGTCATCATCCTGGTTGATTTATCCACCGGAGTTCACAGATGAAAGATAAATCCCAGGGAATCAATAAGCCAAAGCAGCTTCCATGGCTTTATGGTCAATAGCAGGGCTTTTAAATCAATCCCTGTGATGAGTTCCCGGGACTTTCAAGTGCTGTTGGAACTCGGGACCCCACTTGTGACATTTGTCATATGAATTCTACTTCCAGTTGAAGCCCGTTCTCCCTGGGTGACATTGAGAACGTACCCCCCAAAATGTGGTAAAGCACTTCCGTCTGTGCCAGGCCCTTTTGTGGTGCTGTAAGCAGACTTTGAGGGGTTTGGGTGGCTTACGTGCCACACGTTTTTGCCACAAAAAAAGAGACAATTCGGTTGCATAGTCAAATTTGCAATATATTTTGAAAAAATAAATAACAATGAAGGCCCAGATAAATGCTGCTGCCACTGGACTCGATCAGAGATGAGGATGCAAGACTCCTCATTAACGCAGTCGCAAGCTAACAACGTTTTTCACTTGCAATTAATTCCGCCGCCGTGTTCTGCTGACTTTGTGTTCCCAGCCACATTTGTGTTTGTTTGGGTGTGTTTATGGGTTTTTTGCATTGGCCGTTAATGCCGTTCTCTTGCTCTTCCTACAGACCGATTAGTCCCCTGTTAGATCAAAGCACACCCGACTTCACCACTTTCCGCTCGGTGGGGGAGTGGTTGGATGCCATCAAGATGGAGCGATACAGAGACAACTTCACGGCTGCTGGCTACAGCTCACTGGAATCTGTGGCCAGGATGTCTATCGAGTAAGAACCTTATGATGTCTAACACTTGTGGAGTTCAAAGCCACCTTAGCCAGTTGTGATATAATCTTTCTCACGTCCAATGTGATTCATGAACATGTCTGTTGTGATTTTTGGCATATCCGCGTCCCTCATTTTCTCCTTTACGGAAATACCCGGCGCTGTAAATCACTGGATAAATGTTTAGAGCTTCTCTGAATGATGGTCCTGTCTTGCAGGGATGTGATGAGCTTGGGGATCACTTTAGTGGGCCATCAGAAGAAGATCATGAGCAGCATACAGACAATGAGAGCCCAGATGCTCCATCTACACGGCACAGGCATCCAGGTGTGACGATGGACTTCCCTGCCCCCCTCGTCCGCCGTGGATTGCGGGGGCATAGAGCCTCCCTCGTCCGCTGCGCTAGGATGGAACCTCCCAGGATAATCATGGAAAATCATGTGACATAGTCTCATATGTCGTGACTCTTATTTTCCAGAATTTTTCGGGAAATTCCAATCCTTCCTTTGTTCCTTGATGAAGGATTTTACCTTAGAACGGGTACCGAGGAAAGGAGATAATACTACCTGGACGTGGCACCGTATTTAAAACTCTGAGGAACTCTCAACCACATATCAAATGGAAATGGAGCATCAAAAATGAAGTATTATAAATGAACCTTGATTTTGTGTGGTACAACCGTGTGGATGGTTTTAGTTGAGCTCCATGATAATGGATTTCACTTTACAATGGAAAAAAACATTCTAAAAACGTTGTTCCCTAGCGGAGATTCTCAGTATTCTTTTTCTAGTTTTCTTTTTCTTAGTGAGATCCGCCACAGCGCAATCGTGCGGCACAGACAGTAATCTTCCACTTTTCTTTCCGTTACTATGTTACTCTTCCTTTTTTCTATTTTGGACTTGAGAACAGGGTAAACGTTCCCATCTTAAAGGGAAGATCGGGAAGATCGATCTGAACATTTTGGTGGAGATGATTTAGAGGTACTTTGACCAGTTTGTCTTGAGACACACCTGGCTGTTTTAACTGTTTGCAGTGAGTTGTTTTTTTCTCTCAGATTTTTTTTAAGTGAAAAGATTATCCTGCACATCATACGTGACTTCAGAGATAGTAGTGTTCACTGTTTTCTGGCTCTTACGAGTGGTCGGCTGTAGGCTGATGCTAACGTATGAGGAAAAATAACATTTCAATTTGTATGTAGGAATTTTGAAACTGTATGACGCCCAACAAGGCAAATGAATGACAGATTGATCACATCTTTTTTTATACAGCATACTGTATCTAAGTGGCAATATTCTTGTTTACCCCATGTTGATCTTAGTCCAGAATGCTTTCAGTCAGCATTCGGTTTTTCTTTGTTATTTTCAATTCAACGTCACCACAGAAAGCACTATAGAAAGATTGTATGGAGACTTAAAGATGACCGCAAAAGGGTTGCCGTCGAAGGGTAGCCTAGAGATATTTTTTGTTGTTGCCGTGAACAGTAATCATTTCCTTTTGCGGTGAAAACAGTTGTTTAGGGTGAATTTATTACATGTTATGTACATTCTTTCTAGAAGTAATACTGCCTTAAAATGTGTTAGACTAATGTATTGCCAATCCTTTTAGGCACTTCAAAGGCAGTGTTTTTGCGGTTCATTAAGACAGAGGTTATGTGTAGGGTTGAAAGGATAAGTTCTCTATTTTTTTCTTTGCGGTATCCTTTCATCCTGTCATCCTGAACTTGAATAGATGAAATTAGGTGCATGCACACTTAATATGTTGAGTGCCATAATGGAGGATTGACGCTGTCAATGTAGGGTAGAAGTTTGACCAAACAGAGCAATAATTAGCCCAGGTAGAAATGATCCTCCTATGAGATTTTAAGGTGCTAGGTTTTACAGAAATAACTGTTGTGCTGGGTGAACGCTTTGGAAGAATTCACCCGTGGGGAGAAAACAATGTGCATTGACCTTTTTCCAGATTGTCCGGAGTTGAGGGCTGGGGAGATACATTGGTAAACTTTTTTTCAGAATGCCAAGTTGTCAAATAATAAAATACCACTACACAGAAGGTATTCTACAGTGGGCTAATGACTCAATGTCACGGTGCAACGTTAATAATGTCACGGCGTGACGTTAGCGCGACGTCACGGAATGAGTATGTTGCGTAGACACGGCTGTGGGCGGAAACACGGGTGACATGACAGCCTTGCAGCACAGACGGGAACGTCGTAATAGTAACCCCTGATATTGCGCAACACCGAATGTGAAGGCCATCGGTTAGGCGTGATGTACCCGCAGAACCCAGTTCTAGAAGGGACATCCCGTCACTCCTTAGTGCTGTAAAATAACACGCCGTTCCAACGCTGGCCAGTAGACGTCGTTGCATTTTGACTCCCGTGTCCCTGATCACACCTTCCCAGGAAATGTTTCGACATGCCTGAAAATGTTTGCTAGTAGCCAGGACGCAGAGACGGTTCATCCCCTCTGCGCCAATGTACTGAAAAGCCAACCATAATGGTGCCATCTCAGTCTTCATTCACTACCACAAAGTGAATGTTATGTTGAATATGTGGTGAGCATTGTATTCTCTGATGAATGGTTGGTGGTATGCATAGAATTTTAGGGAAAAGCTCTGTATATTTAGCTCCTGGCTACGACTGAGGCTGTTTTAGCTCTAGTGGACCGATCATGGATCCAGGTTTTTAACGCTGTAGCATTTTCCAATGATTTATTCACGACAGTGTTCAATTTGCATGTAGAGAATGACATTTTCTTCAGATATCCAACCTTGAAGCACCATCATGGGCTAAAGCTGCAGGCTTAGCATCTGAAATGCCATTAGCAGCGTTGTCTTTTCTTTCCTAGATTCAGTTCTGTTGTGCTGGGTCCAAAGGGACTCACCCCTGTGGAGGGAACCCAGGAATAAGACCATGCCCAGCTCGCACTGGGCCCCATGTCACAGACACACAGCCCTGTTTATCCATACAGCAGAGCTCAGCAGTTGGGACGGTGCCAGCCTTTTGAATTGAATACCGGCGTAAAGGCATTCATCAGCACAAAACTCCCCAGTTCACAGCCAGCCAGGCAGGCAGCAGTCAGTCCTCTCTCAGCCCGAATTCTCTCTCTCTACTCTCCCCTGCTCTGATCTCAAACAGCGAGCCCCTAGGGACCTTCACATCCAGGAACTTGAGGCAACTACCCCCACCACCACCACTCTCTCTCTCTCCCTCCGAGTCGGAGGTCCGAAAGAGACAGCAATTTGAGCCAAATTGAGATTAAGACCTGGATACAATTGATCTGCCATATAAATGATGTGTGACCTTCACTGGCGGAGTCCTGTTTAACTCTCTGCTTTGTGTCTCACCTATTTGGTTGTTGAGGATGTTTCAGCTCAATGTATGGAGTGTCACGGTTTGATTTCAGCAACGCTTATGGCAGTTCTGTGCGGCGGGCTGATAGATTTCAAGAAATGTTATATGTGAAGTAGAATGGTTATTATTTTCAAAACATTTGGACAAACTGTTGGAAATTGTTGACACGCCTTTGCATAGGCTGTGTATGATTCCAAAGAGTTCAGCACTGTTGATTGTGTCAGAAAGATCAGCGTTCAGATGGAAACTTTGTATATGCTCTAATTGTAAAACTTGTACATTTTATTTATATCGTTGTTTTTTACACATATTACTCTGTAGTGAGCTCTGAATACATTGAAAATGCACTATATTTTTCTATCTCCTTGCAGATGATTATTGTCACCCAGAAGATTTCAGTTGTACATACTTTCTCATTTAGGACCAAAGACAGCTGATAGGTTATCCATCTAGAATTGTATTTAGTTTTTATTTTTGCCTTTTAGTTTAATGTACAGTAATATGAATTCTCAATTTATTATTTATTTTTCTGTGATGAGAGTATTGAAAGTCTTCATTGGTCAAGAGTATTTTCCCCAAACAACAGAACTGCGTTATCCTTGGTTAGACTATTTCTTGTTACATAGGAACATTTCTTTTTTGCTTTGTAACCTTTGTAATAGACTGTACATATATTTTTGGAAATATAAAACAATCTCTATAAAAATTATTTGTTTCTCTTTGAATTATTTTCCATAGCAAATAGATAACATTGTCCCAATTCCCATTATGTACTTCAACCTTTGCCCTAAATAGGCTCAAAGTTGGGTTTTACATCGAATGTCGGGCACCATTTGCCATGCACATGTGATGTGAGATTGTAGAGTGTTTCACTATAGTTGCGTGTGCGTGTCTTGAGTGAGTGAGAGCGATTCACTCACATGTATTGTAGGTACAGTAAAAAGAGAAAGACAGCTGGGATAGTGTCATTAAAAAGACATTACCAGACCTCCAATCTTGCACAAAAAAATCAAATTAAGCTCCACCCTGAGGGACTAAAACAAAGGAACCTTAATGGATTTATAAGGATTATATCTCCCGTTATACTAATATTTATTTTATTATGTAGGTGAAATCTTAACAACATCTCGTCCCACTAGCTGATGGAATGCTACCATTAAACACAGTGTCTAGTGTACCAAATGGCTCCTTATTCACTTCTTAGTGCACTATTCAGGACCAGTGCCTCTGACATGGACAGGTGAGTTTTTTTTCTCGTGAATATTGTTCTGGAGGCGAACCGTCTTCTGAGGCAGAGACGGGAGAGGTGGGGCCAATACTTCAGACAAGCTAGATGCTCCAAGAGGACGTTTGACCCGGGTTCGTGTTTGTTGCTAACCTAAACTCGCCACAGCCCCTCCTTAACCCTTAGTGGAGCAAATTTAAATGTCATCGTCGAAGGGGTGGCTTTACAGTTGGGTCGTAGGCTCTCGTTGATTCAACCAATCACATCGTTTAAGCCTTCAGGACAAAGCAGGTTTGAGAAAAATGATACATGACAAAAAAAAAATCTACATGCAGGTTTGGTGGCTCATGTCAGTGGCCCCCCTAGTTTATGTTTCCACGGTGGCCTGGCCCCCATCCTGGCCCCCATGACTGCCTCTGGGAGAGGACAGACCTCCATGACTACTCCTCTGTCACCACTAATCCCTACTGTAGGCTGTGGATCATCCTGCCCTCTGACACTGACCAGGAAATATTTGGGTGTTTTGATACACAGTGGAGCTGGACGAGTGTCTTGGGAACACACTGTGTTCCTCCCAACCTCACTGCCTCTAATTCTGCATGTATGTCATGATGTTTTCTAAAATGAAACAAGGGGAATGTTTTAGCATAACTGTGGGCTGATTGAACATGTTGATGTACAGAACATGTATACAAGAGATGCCCTGTAAACTCCCCTGTAAAATGGAGGTTTGATTTCCAATCATTTGCTTGAGGCAATGTGATACTTTCCTATGAAAGCAGTTTTTCCTTCTTTAAGTTGCTTATCTCCCAGATGAACATACTGTACTGAACTCAACCATCAGCCACAGAGGAAGAGAAACTAGAAGACAGCCAGGACAGGGTTAAGGGAGAGAGAATGCATTATTCTGCAATTATCTGAAGCTCTAGTTTTATTATTCATACATTTAGCATCTAATACTGAGGTCACGTTATCGATATAAATGTTCAAGAGACAGTTAGAGTTGATTTGAAATAATCTTAGCCTGTATGATATCGTCCTCTGCAGGTTGAAAGGTCAGGCTTCTTTTGGCTAACACAGGCTTGTCGTCTAATGGCCTGCTGTGTTCTGCTGGGAAGTTTAAATGATGCTAATCAGATGAATGGGGATATTGATTTGATCCAAGTCTGTGATTTTCAAAGTTTTTTAAAAAGGCCTTTTAAATTAGCATATCGCAAAGATGACACAATCGGATTCCTATCTAGAATATGTTGGTTAGCCAATTAGCAATTGGACATTGCAAAAGTGACATCTCACCCGAACAGGCGCAATTTCTGGTGTTTTCATTTAAAACAGCACTTACTAAAAAATGGTATTAACTTAATTTTCACAATTTCAGACTATATTGTGTTAGAGTGATATAGAAAACTGAAAATCACATTACTAACTCCACTGGATATTTTACTAAACCACCTGTCTAACATCACATTTTCTGCTATCTAAAACCCACTTCCTTGTTTGATATATGAGAACTGAAGCTAGTGGACTTGTCAGATGGAAAACCACAAGAAAAACTCAATTTTGCTGGGGGACACTACATCAAAGGTAATCTGAGCATGTAATTGACTGGGCACAGAACGATTTATTAAGTCTGATCCCAAGGTTGTGTCGTTGATGAAAGTAGTAAAGCTGAAAAATGACATGATGACCATGCAAACGTGTGTGTGTATTTTTTTGTACTTTTAGTGATACTAAAAGATAAAATGTTTATAAGGAGGACATTGTTATTTTACACGAGACACAGAGGAATATAGGGGAGGGTCGTGCTTTGTAAATAACAGTTTTAATAAGAGTTTTTTATTATGTCCAAAGGAGGGACATTACATTTTATAATTAATTTCATTTCAGCAGCCCATCCTAAGATTTTGGATTTTCCATATCGACTGACGGAACCTACCTTATTTCTATATCACCTTTCTATTGGCTCTTCAATCAGTCCCTCTTTGTACTTGACATATGCAGATCGTGAACTGGGTTGCCAGATTTCGTTGACTCTAAACCTCACAATCAGCCACATAAAATTCTCCATACCACCTGAATTTATCTCTTGTCCACATACTGTCCTAACAAATAGCCCAATTATGTGAGAAACCTCCCCATCTGGCAACACTGATTGTGGATATAGCACAAAATACAGTGGGGAAAGGCTCAAAAAAGACATTACAGATAATGGCATTGCATCATAGCCTTACAAAATTACAGAAGGACGACAATCCTGAACTAAGTTTTCTACTTAAGTATTTGATAGTTTCTGTGCAGTCTGTGCATTGTTGATTATCTTACATGAACTTTCAGAGTCGAAGGGAGATGTTCCGTTGGGGAAAAAAGTGAATGGAACGAATAGTGTGTTGGTGGAATTGCAGCTACTAAATGTAGAGGATAGTCCATGTAAATGGTTAGAATGTCAGTATGAAACCCATTAAAATCTGTGGATGTATGTTGCGCTTGTGGTGAACTATATAAGACTTTGAGAAACAAATATAGCCTTTTTCTAGGTAAATCATTATTGCGACAGGACTGCACATTTGCGTTAGAAGACATAGTAGCTGAATATAGTAACTATAGTGACGCGCAATGATGGGTCTCCTGTCACAATCTTCTGCTAAAATATAAAAGTCTGGATGAGGTAGAAAGAATTAAAGGTTTTGTGAGGAAAATAGCTAACTCAAAATTCCGAACAAAAAGAGGTGGTGGCAGTCTGAGCCCCATTGACTTATCTATCTTCAAAGTCATTAAATCGTAGAATGTCAGCCATACTTGATAAATTAAACGTTTACCATAGCCTGTAGGAAGGCACACCAAAATATCTCTGTAATGACTTTATTGACTTGATGTTCCAAAACCGAATTCTATTTTTCTGATATGTTGCAACCTAGGTAGGAACTCCAGATCTCCAGGGAGGCCAGACTAGATTGGAGGTGTGGTCTTGTGCAACCTAACTAGGCCAAAATCCTACCTGTGCTAAAAGGAGTTGAGTGATCTGGAGGTAAGGCTGGAAGCATGGAGGCCAACAGAACTGTAGCCGAAGATATTGTAACACAGAGGTAGGGAGTTCATTCTCAGCAGCACTGTTACTGCATCAATCTTTTATATAAAAAGAGAATACATTAGATGCAAGCATTATTCAACCCCAGGCTCAGATATTTTCAGGAGATTCAAGTCAGCACAGAGATTGTACCCTTTTGGTATGTCTGGCATAAAATGTGTGCATTTGTCCTGCAGACAATGTAAATGTTATCCCAGGGATAGCCAGTTATATTTCACACAGACTTTACTCCTTTAAAATGTTGATCAAAACAAACAGTCCCTGCTGGTGACAGACAAGGATCCCAGCACTCCAAATAATCCATTCAGTCTGTAACAAAGCCATTGAGGAATACTGCAGTACAACACCAGCAAAGTAACTGGTTTGAGTCAAATCCAATACATAATAACACAGAGTGAAACACTCTGACTTTCAAGTATTTTGGTTGCAGCATCATGTAATGGGTGTCCTTGTCATTGGCAGTATCTTGCGAATTTGTCAGGATCAAAATATGGAAGGACTCCAGGTAAAAGATTAAAGGAAAATCCGCCTCAGGATTCAGAAAACCTTGGGGAAGAATGTTATTTTTCTTGATGAAACTCTCTTTTATGCCAAAGACAAACTAAAATAGTTTCCAAGCGATACTGACTGTTACTGAGTTATCCAGTCTGTCCTGAATTAAATCCACACGAAAGACTGAGAGAAGGTGTAAGTGTTGTTGTTGTCCATCAAAGGCTCCAAACAAAATTGACTGAAGTTGAGAAACTCTGCCCTAAAAGTTTGCCAAAGTTGTTTGCAACATTATTTAAAACACTCTTAACATTTTTGTGGTTGAAATCGGCCCCATAGTAAGTTCTCCTGTGTATTTTCTTTGGTACTATTCTTTTCCTTAGAATTCCCTCATAACTCAAACAGGAATTATGGTAAAAAAAAACATTAAATTGGTGGCAATAATATATGCCATTTGTAATTTTGTCTTGAACGAAAGGTATAGATTAGTCCATAGGTGGTGCAGGAATTAGCATGTCATTTTTTACGTTTTTAACTGGCTGATGTATTCCATGTGCAGGCATGGAAATGTGTGTGCTGATCTTTAGATATTATATACAATGATCCTCAAACATTAAATCTGCCATGATGGGTTTTCTGCAATTTCTGAAAATAAATTAACTTGCCCTAAACCGTAAAACCTGTTGACAAGGGATTGCATATGTTCTGGGACCATTATATACTGTAGTCTGATCAAAGCTAAGCCATGTGAATCCACCCATGCAGGCCACAGTAGGTGGGCTAGTGTTGCAATATTACCTCTGAATATAAAATTACAGAACAAACAAGCTAGCCAAATATCCCTGATACCTCAGCCCAAATGCAATGCTGTTAGAGCAGCTAACTTCATGACCGTAGAGTCTCCATTCATCACTACAATAGAGCGGTTCCAAACGCGACCATCAACAAAATGCTCGTGAGTTTTTAGACATTGCTAGTTGTTTAACTGAAACCAATAATAGTTTTTTAATGTTTTGTGTCCATACACCCTTTTTATGAACAAATCTGATGTATCCTTTGTTTTCAACATACTCTAGCCAGGTGTGCAACACACATCTGTACCAGAATCCAATTTAAGAAAGCAAAGGAAAGGGGATAAGACTGTGTAGGGTTCGGCCTTTCAGATGGGATGTCAAACTTTCTGTGGTCACTAAAGATCGCAGGGCACTGCTCAAAAGAGTAGCCAGGTTTACCATGGTTTCATGGCCAATTGCCAATGTAGTCCTCATACCAACGTGGACACAAATTCTTTCCCTAATTCCGGTAGACTAATCCGTCCTCTGTAACTTATACTTAAGTCGTTGCTGTAACGAAGTATCTGTCAGCCGTCTACTTACCTAGTAAAATGAATAAATACGGTAAATGATGGGTTCTGACTTGATCAGTAATGACTTATGCCAATGTGCTACCGCCAAGAATTAACTCTAGAATGTGAAGACGTTAAATATTTAATTGTTTATTTCATTTGCTTATAATTTTGAACTTCAAATGGGGAGTTGGTTGTGTAGATCTTTAGGGAGTTAAAGATATATATATGTATGGATATATATATACAGTACATACAGTGTATACTGTATATAAAGATTGTACAATAGGTGTGTACATTTCACCCTATTAGACAAACATTCATATGGTTTGTTTGAGTGTGTCATTTATTTTATTTTTTTCACAAAAGTCGCAAAATATACAAATGAAGACACTTTTAAAAACATATGTCTTTTGTTGCTGTCAGCAATGTCATTGAAACAACAGTGGATGTTATCTTGAATTACTCTGTCAGATGAGATAAATGATCCAAAACTCAAACATCTTCATTTAGGCTTAATCGTCAGTCTGGTTTGATCATCAGGAAACCTAGTGATATTTGAAGGAAGAAATTCATCCTCTTGGGCTCGATTTGGTTGACAAATAAGGCAAATGAGCAAGATTGTATGTAAATTACAAGCTTGAATCTCCAACACAAGGACATTTGAAAAACACACATTTGGTGTTAGGAAATATAAGCAAGAGAATGTTATTCATGTATGTGATTATATGAATTGAAGAAAACATCTGTCATCAACTTAACTGATCTACCTCAGACACAACCTTCTTTTATTCAGAGACAAACACAAAGGTTATTCTTTTCTTGTTACTTTTGTAATAGTTTCTTGAAATGCAGAAAAATAATTGGCAGAGTTCATGGAAAGGTATCCGGATAATAACTACATTCTCTGTACCCTCATCTAAGATAGTGACAGCAGAGTCATTTCTTAGCTTGACATTCAAACCTACTTAAAGGAAAGAATCCTCAGTCGATATTGTAGGGATGGAAATAAAGACATAAACTCTGCAAACTCACAAAGCCGATTGAAGTCTCTTTTGCTCAAGGCAGATTTTGGGTAATGGACACTTGGATTGTTGATGCAAATTTGAAATTCGTCTTACCCCAAAAAATACTATACAAGCCTTTTTTATTTTCATGTTTTTCTATATACATATAAATATGTACGTTTTTTATGTAACATTCTTTTACACACCTAAGTTGACAGTGCTTGCATAACTCAAGTTCATTCTTTCCTTAATTTGTAGTCTTTTGTTTATGACACCACTCTTCCTCAGGTTATGTGAATATGAATAGCCTGGTACCTATAGATTCACACGTCTTTCTATGGTCTGGCAGATGGCAACTTGCAGCAGTACCTATAGGGCTAGTAAAATATGTCCCTCTATACACTGGTATTCCCTGGCCAGATGATCAATTTCACAGACTGGCAAATGACTCTGTGGAGAAAGCTGATGGATTCGGCAGATCTGATGGTTTCTTCAAAGACATATTGGAGAGAAATGAGTTATGGTGTCCCTACCATTAGCAGGCCAGTAGTGGAGGCGAGACTGCTCATATGGCATGAGCCAGCTCAGGCTCTATTTCTGGCCTCGAAATGGCCAACTGTGAAGATGAGCTTCACAAAGCCATGTACCTTCACATAGTATGCTAGAAAATATTTATGATAACATCTTTGGGCTGAGGAAGGATTTGAAATGCCATTTAGGTAGAGCTGCCCTTCTCAGGAACACTGAAGAATCCAAAGAAGCGTGGGCTCAAAGAGGTTAATGCTGTTTACTCGCCACTATACATATTCCCTATATCCTTGTATTTTGATGTTCATTGCTGTATAATGAGAGCACATAATGACAATAATTGCATAACATTGTGGAAGGACCAGTCAGCCTGTGAGATTATTGATTAAATACAAATTCAATCTCAACAGGGGTCTAAGGAGAGAGGAAAGAAAGAAATCAAACACGAGAAAATAACGAGGCAGTAAATGTTTCTTTCTCAAGGGAATCATGCCAGGTAGGAAAAGAAGCCAAACAGAATCTATAAAATCCGACCTGATCTTCACCATCCACTGCCCACAGAGGTCAAGTAGTGTGAGTTGAGATAGATGAGATGTGTCCCATTTTTTGTGGAACATGAGTGGAAAGGAGTGACAGTTGATGGGTTCAGTAACCGTGAAAGCTATAAATATTGATTAATCATATCTATGCATTCTTGCTGTGCTTTCTTGTGCCGATTCCTTTCTAATATGTAACCCTCGCAACCCCTTTGTACTGCTATTCTACATTTGCCTCTTGTCAAAGACAACAATGGAAAATTGCCACATGACCGAAATGAAAATTCATTGAGACCCAATGGGAGGCTCTGTGAATGCATAATGGTTACTGTGGACAACAGCTGGTTGGCTGTCCTTTTGCAGGGTGCTTGGTCCCGATAAACACAGCTGATAAATGCAGTGGGCAATCATCACAGCTAATGATTATAATGGAACCCTCTCCAATCACTGAGAGGATGCTCACAGGAAGCTGTGTTCTTGGGAGAGGACGCCATGGTGTGGTTGGATAGTGGAACTAGGGTCTGGATGAGCGGAGCGGGCCCCAAATGGGCTCCCCACCACCACCACCAGCCATAAAGACCAGTCAGTGGCCAACCTCCACAGGGGTTCCTAATGGAGCTTCTATTGATCCAGGCCCTGGCACTCTCCCTATGGGTCTAATGGGAAAGACTGTGCAGACCTCAGAAAACTGGGAAAAGAAAGGCAGACCCACAAAATTCTCTTTCTGGAAAGGGTACAGAAGCCCCCCCCTCAATAACCGGTCGATTGCTGGTTGATAAATCAACAATGTAAAGAGCATTTGAAATGGCACCAATAGCAAAAGAACTCTCTCTGGACCAGTGATGAGAACGTGCTCTACCATTCCATGATTGGAGCAAATTTTGTCAACAGGACAGGACATTGACCTGAAACACAGCTCTAGACTATGCTAGAACTATTTAAGGAAAAAGCTAACTATAATGGAGTGGCCTGCACCCTCGCCGGATCTCAAACCTATTAAGCTGTTGTGGGAGCAGCTTGACCCTATAGAACGTAATGCCCATCAAGCCAATCCAACTTGTGGGAGGTGCTTCAGGAAACAGGGGATGACATCTCTTCAGGTTACCTCAACAAAGTGGAGACTAGAATTCTGAACGTCTGCAAGGCTGTTATTACTGCAAATGGAAGATTCCTTGATGATAGCAAAGTTTTGCTGTCTGACACAATTAACAGAAATCATTGCCAACCTTAATTTTGCTGTATTACCTATTCTAACACATTTCTTGTCTGTTTTCACAGAAAACAAGGACGTTTCAAACTTTTGAACGGTAGTATGCTGACAGATGCATGAGGTGAGCTGCCCTCCATTGTGCATTGCCCCTGTTGAATATCTGCTAACAGCTCCAGCCCAGGTGATGTATGGAGAACACATCCCCTAATAACCTCGTCGGGATGTTATTCAATGTAAACTAGGTTAGCTACCAGTCCCATTTGCCAGTGAATCATGGTATGTGGTGCAAAGGGTCATGGGATTTCATAAACCCAGACCAACATCCGTCAGGCCCTTATTCCATCTTTATCAGTCCTCCAGGGTTATTGGGAGGGATGTGGAGAACCGCTGATATTTGGAATATGACTTAGATGGTTGTAAATGATCCTTCAGGATGGTCTTGGCTGAGCTACTATGTGGAAAATGAACTAAATCAACTTATGGCTGTTCATCCTGACTTAAATAGAGAATTTCTACAGGATGTTAATTTCTCCTTGGAACTTGGAATGTTTATGCTAGATAGCCTTATTTTGGGGTCAAATATTCTACAATCTGAAAAGACAGATGTGGTTCTTGTATACTTTCTGATTTCACCTCAGACAATTTGTAAGGGGTTGATTGATGATTTCGATACAGATATCGATTTTGGGATAAACATATTTACATGGTCTTACATTTTGAAGAGAAAGCCTATAGTTTGAAAATGCATAACTTCTCCCATTTATGTAGATTCACTGATTGCTAGATTAACCTTGTGGTCTCCATTCAACAGTAATTGTTAACAAGAAATCTAGCTTTCATTTACAATTGTTTATTCAATTTCCATGACAAATGCAGCTGTCAGCTGCTGCACCCATCTGTAGTAGGAGAATTGGGTGTAGAGAGGCCAAGCACTGCTAAGACAAACCAGAAGAAATAGGCTTTTCAATACAATCAAATGCATCAATTTCCTTCATACAGATCTAGATGGTGGCATACGGGCTTCTGATAAGGACCTGAGAAAACTCCCATTAATCACTGATTCGTAGAACTAGACAAACAACAGATCACTCTTGAGTGCAGAAACAATTATGTCTATAGATAACAGAAGAATGTGGGGTTGGAGTTCCCGGGCTGAAGTAAAATGGTCGTTTTGACATGTACAAGGACATCATTAGTATTGTTGCTACATATCCAGCAACTCATATTTCAGTTGTTTGACATTGGATATACATGGGGAGCAATTATAGGGCATGAAATGAGAGGATTAGCGGATTTCTTCCAGCAGGGTTCAATTAGATCCAGTTTGACAGTCATAAAACCAGTAGTCGCGTTCTTTAGACGTCTTTCACTGGATTGGTTGCACAAAGACACTCTCACAGAACATAATTTCTAAGCAATATATTATTTGGAAAAGGATTTGGAAGAACTGAGAAGCTATACATCCAATTGAAGAAGTTACTTAAATATACTGTACAATGTGAAGGTTCAAGTGAGGATTTACAGATTTTTTGTGTTTACAGTATACCCATAGGTGAGATATTTGTTATTCTGATGCAAAAAACTCCATCAAACAATTAAAGCATTCCTTAGCTTCCCAAAAAAATATTGTGATTGAAGAGAAGTGAACTTGAACTGATGTCTCTCCTGATATTGTCAGTTTAGCAGTATAATAATTTGACAGCCAATCATTTAGTATTTATTTTCTTTTCTGGCTTTTATTTGATTGCATTTTCAGCTGAAATAATTTGATTCTATACAGATCATACCACACTTGAGAATGGGCGGCAAAATTCGGGTTTGTCAACCAGTAATCAAATTCTAAATTTGACAACTGAATAAAAATGCGAGAGGGGAAGACAAACACTTCAATTTACAAATATTGTCTCCGTCACCATGTGATATCGTCTTCAAAGAGAGAGAGACATGAGTGATGCAGTCCAAACAGAAGAGGGGATAGGATCATATCTGATATGTGTCACACCATCAGAACAGCTGAGAAATGATGCCAATTAATGCAATGTCATTGGATTCATTATCATAAATATTGCAAGGTGAGAGGTAATTTGCATGATTGATAGAAGTAGTCCTTGACAATAGGCTTCTCCAAATATTATTCTCCAAAAGGCTTTGCCGCTTGATGATCAGTGAATGGCTAGTATTATATCTCATGATAATAGCTGTCAATATGCATTCAGTTGATAAATCCCGCTTTGCCCTCTTGCCAGGCCAGTATATTCCCATATCTCATTGACAACCAGAGAATGGCAGTATTTATGATACCTGCACTTGAAATACATAATGGACTATTTAGTTATTTCTAATTTACTTCTCTGAAACACAGTCAGATGTACTTAGTAACAGGATACTTTCAGTACTGTGTTGTACATCACATGGTTTGCAACATTCCATGAAATGCCTCCCCCCACCCACACCAAAAAAAGCATCCCATGAAACAGATCTTCAAGATTTGCATATTGATTACATTACTCCCCGGCACCCATATGTTACACCTGTGTTAATTGGTTTACGATGTGCCGAATGGAGTATGATAGCTGCCACGGCAAGTGGCTGTTTTGGGGAATCATATTGAGCGATAGACAGAAGTTTTGGCACGGATTTAAAGTGAAACTTGCTTCTTTCACTTGAAGAGCTGGGAAAGGGAAAGTGTCAGTGACTCAATGAAAAGATGCCGTTGACCCTTTGTCAAACTATATATGAGGTCACTCCAATGGCATAGGCAGGATCAATTGTATTCACGTCGTTTCTGCTGACGCAGGCTGCCTTGTTGCGGGTCAGTCCTCTCACTGGAGCTGTCAGCGCTCACTTCCACAACTCCCGACTTCTTCCCTGATCCCATCCCTATCCAGGCGTACAGGTCATTTCTCCCCATTGCTTCTGATTTGTCCAACACAACTTTTCTTGTCACTGACAAACAAATGTCTGCACGCCAGTCCCGGTCCGCACGGTCCGAAGATAAATGGAGTTTTATAACAAGACATAATCAGGTCCTATTACTATATTAAGTATTTTAAGACTTTAGTGCTTCAGTAAGAGGCTCTTGTTGAGTAATTTTCCTTAAACCGTTGCGGAATTTAATTAAATTCGTCTGCACACTTAATGTCACCGGTATCGTGTTTGAAGCATTTATGATTCTATATGAAATGGTAAATTCCCTCCATATGGACATTCTAAAAGCATGACCGTATGGGTTTTCCCAGTCCCCTGATTGCCTGAGCACGCAGAGAGCATAACAAATCATTGTTGACATTTGGCGTGTTTGTTCTCAATGGAGAGATGCTCACCGATGGTTGACTAGCGGTTGCAGGCAGATTGGGATATTGGAACGGATGCTTAAGCCTAGTCCCTTGTCAAAACACATCTCGTCCGATGAATAAAAGACCGGCTATATGAAATGTGCAGAAGAACTAAGACATGGATGTGGTTAAGGCCTCGGTTTAAGGTCCAATACACAGAATGCAAGTACTGGTAACTGGTCCAAACACAGGAAACCAGTGTTTGCCTTGCATTGCATGTCTTCAAGTGCTATGAAAGTCCAATTCAAAATAAAGAAGGAATAGGTATACTGTACAGGCAGCCCGATCAGGATGCACTGCAGAATTCCATAATGCAATCTGCTGATCTCTGTGCAATTTCTGTATTTCACTGTGCGTAAAGATGACTGTCTTTCTGAAGGGAAACAATCTTTTGTTTGCTGACTCCAGGTCAGTGACAGTATTGAGCGGAAAATGTGTGCACATATAGAAAATGCAGTGGTAATTCTTGAGGTCATTGCCTGGAGAAGTTCCCACTTCCATGTCATAGCGGATCCTAATGCATTTTGTGAAAAATCAATGAATTTTCATTTGCTAACAGGATTTCATAACTGTAGCTTGTGTATGTGCGTGTCTGTCTGTGTGCGCTATCGTTCATGCGTGTGTGAGTGAGAAACGGCAACAGAGAGGGAACAGAGAGAATGAAGGAAGCAAAATGTAAAAGCCACATTGAATAAAACCAGACTATTTTCAACTTAACACGATAGAATCCAGATCAAGTTCGGAACATGTCATTTATTAATTCTTTCACTTTTCCTTACTTTATTTTCCTATTACTAAAGTTAATGCATGTGGATTTAATGGACTCCCATTAAATGCATTGCTGTTTAATTTAAAGCAAAGCCATGTACATTCTTGCCAAACAACCAGTCTGTGATATAGTGAAAGGGAATCCATGTCATTTATACTGAAAGACCTTCATTGGATACACACAGTTTGTTCTGGATACAGATGCTAATTGCATTTTAATGTGTCATTAAAAATAAACCCATAAATCAACTGGTAGCTGTGTAATTGGGGTTTACAGATTTAATGGCCCCTTAGGAGACCTAATCCCACTTTCAGAGGAGTGGCGAGCACTGTGCAGCACTGGATTTCAGGGCAGACAGAGAAATGGCCGGCTTTTCGGCGCAACCCAGAAAAAGAGGCGAACGGCGCTGTTCGGCTCTAAGGCCCTGCTTTGTGCTGTCGGAACACGGCCGAGATGTGACGATGGGGTTCCTGTGTACAGGATTGATTCCTGGGTCCAAGAATTCACAGAGACTAATGAAACCTTACAATCTGCCAGAGGAAAACATGCCTGTGGACACACACAATCGTGAAAGTACAAGTCAAATTGCAATTCTACAATCAACATATATGTAGTCAGACAAACAAAACACACACAAACATTTTCCTTTCTGTTTAACCTACCGTTTGCTTTTATTTTTCATTTGTTTACTGCATTGTTTGGGGAGCATAGAAGAATTCTGCTATACCCAGCAACAATATCTGCTATAATGGGTAAGTTACAAATAGACCTTTGAAATTTGAAACAAAGCCAGACAGCTACAACGCTGTAGAAAAGAAAGATTTCAGATATAAAAAGAAAAGAAATGAAGATTGGCTAGAAAGATCTTCTATTAGAGGTTGGAGCTCTGATCTGTTGTTTTAACAGAATTAAAGGGATATAAGTTGGATCATTGTTGAGTCTGAGCTGACACTGTTTGGGAATCAACAACTGTGTTTAGATATTCCATGCATTTTGCAATGTTGTCAAAGTGCTGTGAAGGGGAATGAAAAGCTTTGGCGTGCATACAGCCACAGACTCAGAGTAGAGGAATGTAGAATGCTGCTAGACTCTGCAGGAGACACAGTCATTATGTACATATTACTATTCACCCTGTGAATCCGGATTAAGTACATTCCAAAATGATTACATTTTGGCAACATGTACTTTTCTGCTAAAGAGTCACATTGCTTTGACGCCTTGTTGAATTGAGCCCCGTGGCACTTTGTTTGGCGATTTGTTCGGTGATTTGTTATAAAGTGATTTTGTAGTGTGGGGACTTGTAAAAAAAAAAAGTTAATTACTTAATCTGGCATGTTGCATCTAATTAACAGAGGTTTTCCTCGGTCAGTATTGGGAGCGAGGCTATTTTTAACATGGGTGTCTTAACTTTAAGCATCAAACAATGGATTGATGACTGCACTGGCAAAAATGTTTGGCGGTTAAATCATTGCTTTCAAGCCACGATTAATGTGTGCTGCTTTTTATGCAGCAAGATTCAAGCCATAGAAATCAACAAGCGATCAGGTGAGCAGTCAGTGAACAGAACACTATTAATTCAGAAAACACAAAAGTCAAAAATGATTAGGAATTCTTGAGTATGGGGAAGGCAGGATGTGCAACCCTGTTTCCAAAAATGTTGGGATGTTGCGGCAAATATATTAAATAAAATAGAATGCAATGATGTGCAAATCATTTATCCCTGTATGTAGTTGAAAATAGTACACAGACCACATATCTAATGTTAAAACTGAGAAACGTTTTTGTTTTTGGAAAAATACAAGCCCATTTCGAACTTGATGCCATGATTCAAAAAAGTTGGGACAGGGGCATGTTTACCATTGTATTGCATCACCTCTTCCTTTAACAATCACCTTTCTTTGTTTGGGGATTGAGGATTGCTATAGTTCGGACAGTGAAATGTTTCCCATTATTGCTTGATATAGGATTTCTGCTGCTCAACAGTTTGCGGTCTCCTTTTTCATATTTTTCATTTCAAAATGCACCAAATATTTTCAATAGGTGACAGGTCTGGACTGCAGGCAGGCCAATTTAGCACCCAGACTCTACTAATGTGGAGGCATGCTATTAAAATACGTGCAGAATGTGATTTGGCATTGTCTTGTTGAAATAAGCAAGGCCTTCTCTTATAAATACATAATCTAGATAGCAGCATATGTTGCTCCAAAACCTGTATATATTGTTCAGCATTAATGGTGTCTTCACAGATGTGTAAGAAGTCACTCATGTCATGTGAACTAATGCACCCCCATACCATCATGGATGCTGGCTTTTCAAATCTGTATTGGACTGGGAACTCTCCTCTTTCATTTCTAATTTTGATTTGTCAGACCCCAGGACAGTTATCCACTTCGTCTCAGTCCATTTAAAATGAGCTTGGGCCCAGAGAAGTTAATGGTGGTTCTGGATCTTGTTCATATATGGTTTCTTCTTTACACGATAGAGTTTTAACTTGCATTTCTGAATGCAGCAACATACTGTGTTCACAGATAGTGTTTTTTGGAAGAGTTCCTGAGCTCATGCAATGATTTCCACCTTAGACATGTGTCTGTTTTTAATGCAGTTCCTCCTGTGGCCCCAAAGATCATGGACATCCAATATTGGTTTTCAGCCTTGCCCGTTGCATACAGAGATTTCTCTGGATTTTCTGAATCATTTAATGATATTGTGTACCGAAGATGATGAGATCCCCAAACTCTTTGCAATTTTACTTTGAGAAATGTTATTCCTAAATTGTTGCGCTATTTGCCTGCTCAGTCCTTCACAGAGTGGAGAACCCCTCCCCATCCTCACTTCTGATAGACCCATCCTTTATGGAATTATATTTTTATATCCAATCATGTATCTGACCTGTAGCCAAGTGGCCTAATTGTTGTGTGATGTTCCACCAGGTTTAGTTTTTTAGCATTACACTTTCCAGTCTTTTGTTGTCTCTGTCCCAACTTTTTTGAAACGTGTTGCTAGCATCAAATTCAAAGTGGGCATATATTTTTTAAATAAACAATAAAATGTCTCTGTTTCCCCATTTCTTGTTTTTGCACTATTTTCTATAGCATGCATTCTGTTTTTATTTATATTTATACTGTGCCCAACTTTTTTGGAAACTGGGTTGTAAGTCCAGAAATGGTGATCAAGATTTTTATTTTTTTTTTATTCAGAATTATCCATAGCTTGTAGTGCTTTTGGATTTGGCGTTTAGGTTGAATTGGAGGTGGAGAGAAAAGTGTTGGGGTTTTCTGCCATACCACCTTTCTGTTTTCTAAAATGTAAGAGCAAGCTGAAAACAAGCAGGCAAAACCGTCTGAGAAATTTGTATTTTTTATCGTTTTCACTCACCAACATGTCGTCGTCAGATGTTTTTTCTGTCAGCTGTACTGGTGCCCAAATAGACAGATCTAAGCCCTTAGGGACATTTCCTGCAAGCCTTTTCCCCCTCTTCTCCATCTGACTACAGCAGGTGTGGAGTCATCGCAACTCCATTAGCTCCTCCGTAGCAATAAAAGCACATTAACCTGCTAGCAGGAGATCCCTGCTCATTACTCTAGTGAGGCCCAGTGAGGCTCAGCGGACCATGGAATCTGGGGAGACGGCTGGGCTGCTGCTTTCATCCATCTATCCTCTGGCTCAGAGACACGGGGCACGGTGAGGCAGAGACACAAGAGGTCACACAACTGAAAGCATCAAACACTCTGCTGGATTCCGATCACATTCCACTATGGCCTTCGCGGGCCCTCTCTCAGAATGCCTCAAATCCCCTCGCGCACCCCCATAGTCACCGTCTCTCAACAAAAGACAGGGATAATAGGTGACCACTGCCAAGACCCTTAACCCAGCCCACAGCCCAGGCCCTTTCCATGGTCGGTCATCGTGGCAGGCCAGCACAATTCACCCCTCCGGATAAAGGCCTGCTGGTCTGCATGCCTGGCAGGGGCTGCCTCGCCACAGGGGCATGTCCACCTCCCTTTCTCCACCTCGCTAATCCGAACTGGCCTACCAGAGGAGACCAATGACAGCATGCCTGCAGGCCCCTTCGTGTCCGTCGAGCTGGGTCTGAGATAATTAGTCTGTAGATTTCTCTTATCCCCACTCCCTGTGCATCCCTGGGAACAAGGCCTTTGTGTGGGGGGACAGGGGCTTCAATGGGCTCTTGGAGGTTTAGGGTAGCTGGGGCAAGTGTCCAAGCCCTTCACGGAAACTGAGAAAAGTTGCCCCTCCTGTTGAGCTCTTTACGCCACCTGGAGAATTTGGACATGATTAAAAGCTCTGTAACATTGTTAAAGGAATCTAGATTCCCTATGATTTCAGTGAACAGCCTATTTAGACAATAGCAGTTGTCGTGTAAACTATTTAAGTAACAGTGACCTATTATGGAAATACAACTTTTTATTCACACTAGCAACAAGAAAGTCTTGCTGTAATGTAAGGTTCAACACATCAGCGACCTGGCTTTGGAAGGCATATAAACTCACTGACAGTGCGGTTCACCTGGCAAATAACATGGAGCTGTTTGCAGAACAAGTGTTGAAGCTGGTGATAGTCAATTTGATTTGGTGACATTGTGAAATGTTTTCATTCACTTCACAACAACGAAATTATAGTTCTTTTCTTATTCTGTTTGTGGCACGGGAAGGACCGACAGAAGCAGACTTCCTGTCACCCCTCATTCAACTACAATGCACACTGAACAAGACCCAGTCTTTTGACCTCAGCAGTCTGTCAGAAAAGTGTCTCATGCTACCTCAGAAGGTGATGTGTAACAATTTACATTTTCAACCTTTTACATGAAAAAAGAGCTCCCTGACGCATATCTAGCAAGAAATACAGTACAAACACACTCTAATTCTCACTTTGTCTCTCCCTCTCTCTCTCTGCAGCCACGTTAATTGCCTCTGAGAAGGTGATTTCGAGTCCAAATTATACAGCTTTCAGGTTTTTTAGGGACATATTTTCTTCTGGGTAATCTAAGATGTTCTGTAATCAAACAAAGTCCATGGTTAACAGCTTTAAGGTCTCAACATCCAGCCTTAGGAACTATGGAGCTGTACAGAGATTGATGTAATGGACCTATGGACCTCACTCACCACTGCCTTGGAGAAAACCTTTCATAGTCTTCACTAATACAAAATGCAAGAAGCAGTGATAAGGTCTAGATATTTAGAATAAATTAACATGCTGTAATGCGATGCAAGAACGCTTAGGTAAACGTGTTTGCATTAATTTCCATTAACATCTTATTTATTTAGCGGTCACTGCTAGCCGAAGCGATTAACAGGAAGTGCATATGTTTCAAATCCCAACTAGGCGTATGAGTAAACAGTCAAGATATCTCAATTTCAATACAGAAATGGGGGGCTCCTTTGGGGGTTCATCACTGACGTTGACTCCCACTCGTAAGATATGGCTGTTGTGTCCCCAAACATGGGACTGCTGCCTACTCATTTCTTCAGTATCTGTCATTTTTCACAGGATCCTTGCCTGAATTGAAGCCACATAGATCAGTACAAGAAACAACACTTTGGTAGCCAAATGTCTTATTGATGTATATCTTTTAAATACAATAAAAATGTTTTGATGGTGCATTGATCAGTTTTACAGCTGAAAGTAATTTTCTATGTTTTAGTATAGCTTAGTATATAGTATCACTGTCATAGCAATCCAAAATGTTTCCTCTGTGAAGTTCTTAGCAAGTCAGTACAAGTAGAAGAAGACTAGTATAAGAGCTTTCTTTATGTAAGAATAAATCCCAAACTATACCCCAACCCTTCACTTAATTCCCACCCATTTAAGAATCACATTAGGGTTGTAGAGCGCTGCTTTATTGCTTTTAGCTTTTCAATTAGGCCAAATAATTTGTGTCCACCTCTTTTCGATTAGATTTTAAATGAGAAACATGTCGTGTCATCAATTATCGTAATTCTTATTTTGTGGACAAAGCTCTTTCGCTCCAAACAACTTAAAAACAAGAGGGACAGAGAGGAGGATGCAAATGCGACAGCGCTCTGACCCCGCGCCCGTCCCCTGCATGGCTAATGTGATGAGTGGAGTTGAGCGAAGCTAGCTCGGTGCCGGGGTGTAATAGACAGACAGCTGAGTGATTAGCTCGGCGAGAACGAGAGCGCGGTGTGACAGCAGTGGCGCTGAAGGCCCATCAAGCCGGTGCGTGGCCAAGCCGCCGGGCTGCCGCTGCGTCTGTCATCCTGCATGACACCGTCTCACAGGGTGCCGCTCTCGCGCGCGCACATGAGCGTGCGTGCATGTGTGACACCCGTTTCTCAGCGTTGCCCCCGGCACTCCGCTAACTCGTCTTCTGCTGTGGCTCGGCTTAGCAAAGTGGGTCAGGCCTCTGCTGCTGTTTCTGTCGGCCCTGGACCTCCACACACACTGACAGAGACATACGAAGAGATGGAGCGAGAAGAGCGCTGCTCTAGCATTTACACTGCATGGCCAGTGCACACATGCCATAAACATGCTGTATATACAAACATGCTGTATATACTTATGCCGTATGTTTAGCCTCATCACATCTATATGCAGAGGTTTTTGAATTCCTGGAGTTTCTTAAGGTTTTTCAGCACGTAATAATGAAAATGGATCTAATAATTTGGTCCTCCTAAAACTGCTGGCATGTCTGTCTGTCATACTGAAGGCTCTACGTCAGAAATGTCCTCTTAACAGAAAATGAAACGGTAGCAATTCAAGTGGAGGCATGTTAGAGAGGCTTTTAGCGTATTGGTGTTATACATAAAAGAGAAGATGGCAAAAAGTGCGATTCAACAGGCAGATGTGAGGATAATATTTAGAAGTGTGTGATTAGAGTGAATGATGTGTTTAGCTAAAAACGGGCATTGATAGGTAGAGGCATTTTCTGGATGTGGAGGTATTTATTTCTCACTATAGGCTATATATGTTTTATATCTGTTAGCAAAATACCTAGTAAGCTAATTCAACCATAATTCAATAATAAAAATAATGCTTTCTAAAACATCAGAGGAGTGTGCTCAGTTCCAGAACACCTGAATTGCAGTATTTACTTGGTAGCTCTTACAATTTAATTACCTACCTTTTGTGTGTGTAGGCTAGGGATGAATACTCCAAATTAAAGACACAGCGTAAAGATTTCTATTCATTGTTTGTGCAATGATCAATAGTGTTGCGTTCTGCTTGAGAATTCAGCTATTTTAAGACTGTGACACATGACCTGAATTTCCTTAGCTACATTCACAGGTGATGTCATGCATTTAAAAGGCAGCCACTGATTGGCATTATGTACACTGCGACAAAAGCCTCTGAAGCAGTGAAGATGTCAAACAGGTGAGTGACTGAAACATTGAGCCTACACCTGGGTTTAGTGAAAACAATTGAACATCCGCCAGCCCTAGTTACTCAAAAGGCCTTTGAGTAACTATTCAGACTGAGCAGCACCTTCGATTTGGTCCCTTGCGCCTCAGCCTTTGTACCGTGTTACCCTAACCAGAATCAGAAAGGCAACGGAAAGCTGAATAACTACCCATCCAGTGGTCCTAATAGGAGTTAGCATGGATTATGCACTTTACAAACAGCAATCAGTGTTTGTGTTTTCATTTATAGTGTTCATAATTTGTGCACAAAAAACTATTATTGTCTACTCAATTAAATGCTTGTGTACAATCTTTAAAATGACACGAGTGCTCTGGAATTGCTTGTTAGATAGCTTTCCTCTGAACAGCACCACCATTACAGTTTAATGTAGCTACACCAATTCCTGTTTGTTAACAGATCTATTTTAGAATTGCAGCCGAAACCTCCAAAGAAAACCAGTCCTCCAGGGGTTTGGTCTTTTTGTTTTATATTCATGCAATTAAAGCATACTTTGCTAATTATCACTCTATTCCACTCCAAGCCATTTGAAGAGAGATTTTCTATCTCATCTCTCTTGTAGTTTTATCAATAAAAAAAGATGTAAAAAAATGCTAACATTTTTGTTAATACAATTCTACTTTGCACCTTTCTTGAGAAACCAAATCGCTATTTAAAATGTTTGTTTCTTGTAAAACTATCTGTAACTAGCCAGTTATGTGATCAATTCAATGCCAGAAACGTAGCTTTGTTCTTTTACTTTTGTCCACCTTCTTTTTTTTATATAGTGTCAGTTGGACTCAAAGTCAACTCCCTGGATTGGAAATTATCCCACTGAGGTCTCGCATGGGAATTCACAGGATGAATGAAATCATTGGCAAACGACACCTGTTTACTTAGGGTGATATGTTAATTGTAGTGTGCTCCGTAGAGAAAGCCGTGGAGACACTTGTAGTCTTATATGCCACCGAGACAGTTTTTCGCATGACCTGTGAAAAAGAGTGGCGAGAGCCATTTGTACAGCCTGACCACAAAGACCTTCTGCAAACAACTGGAAAGAAAAAGGCAAAATGCTTCTGCCAAACTGCCTGTGCTGGAGTACTTAGGACATTTGAATCTGAATGACAATTTAATGACCCCTCTTTCCTCTTGTCAAGTGCTTAGAGCAATTTAATCCATTTTTGTTGCTTTTGTAATTCGACTTTCACTCATACTCCCCAAGATCCTGGTAATTACGGACAATAATTGAGTTTGTGGTGATGCGATACAACAACAGGGCCTGTGTAGGACTGGGAGCGGCGTGTTTGTTGTGCTAGTGCAGAGGGATGACAGCGTTTGGTGAAATGAAATGAAAGGTGACACGATGAGAGGAAAGTGGAGTGGACCCGCCTCAACCTGGGTGCCTGTAATTAACTTTGGTGTGACGGAATCACAATTAACACACAACTGTGTTTATGACAGTTCTGCTCTGTTCTAACACGGCCTCCGTTAGTGCCCAATGGGGAGAACGGAGAGGGTTTTATCCGTCGGCTCTTGATCAGGTGCTCCTCCTCTGATTGGTTAAAAAACATCCCCTGGTAGTAGACTGCACAGCGTCTGACAGTGTAGTTTTAGTGTCTTGAAGTGAAATCTCTTTTTGACAGTGGCAGCTTACACACAGGCAAGGACAGCCTGTAGTTACATGTTTAGTTTGTCTTTTTTTTTTTTTACATGAAAGCTGTTTTTAGGTCGAGGTTTCATATGAAATCACTAGTAGTCAGTCTGTACATCTTCTAACATGTCATGCCACTGTTCTTCACCAGTTATTGTTTATGTAAAGAATTGATCGTGTTAATGTTCCCGATTTTTTGCAACCCAGACAGCTTCTGGACACCCATCAGGTGAAAAACACATTCTCAAAGATCATGGTAAATATCTTGAGGGAGCAGAAAGTAATTAGCTCTAAACACCTGGTTGGGCCAACCATCACACTGGAGTTGATGATGTCCTCAAGGGTGGTCTAGCTTTGCAAATATGCCCTTTGAACTAGTCTGTTTTGCCGAATCACACTCAGGGATTTAAAGGCAGGATTTGGACTCCAAAAACATCTATTAGTTCCAAATAGAACCACAATTTTGTCTCCTCTCGTTCCACTCTTCGAATGTTCTGAAGTACTTCTGTCAAAAAGTACAGTTGTTGGTTCCCTAGCTGAACCAAATACTTAGCTCACTTGCAGGGTTGATATTCCTCACAATTCAATGTCAACTGTAGTGACATGAAGTTTTGAATTACATTAAAAGGACTACATTCTCATTGGTGAGAATCCTTGTGAGGTGTATAGTTAGTTAGTGAACTCCAGTCACCACTCTCCTTTGCTTAGATTGGAGATAGAAAACATTGTTTGAGGGCTGAGGGTGTAGGGATTAGGGGCTTTCTAGTTTGCGTTTGGATTCCAGACCCAATCTTCTACGGTAAGGGTAACAGTTCAGAGTGGGACATGCAGGTGGCCTTCACACGCCGACAATAACTTTCAGCTGGCAAGCCTGACCCTGGAAGGAAATGTCAGGGAGTGACAGGAAGAATGCTTTGTATCGTTGCCTTTTTGTGTGTTTTATGGGACTGGCAGGGCTGGCCCTAGGCATAAATGACATAAGCAGCCGCTTAGGGCCAAATCTAATTTGGCTTAGGGCCCCCAAAATGCTAGGGTCGACACTAGGATAATAATAAAAGCAATTACACGTTTTGTTAACCAGTCCACTTGCTTCTGAAATATTGTTTGAACTGATCACTTTTGTTTCTGGTTTAATTTCTGTTCCTTGAAAAACGTTTACCCATTTACGTTTATCTGCTTTGTTACTTGATGTGATTCCGAACCCTGATAAGAGCCACTGGCTGCCTCTCTTACTGTTGATTCTTAGATCTGCAGTATTGTCAGTTATTTAGTCCATGATCACCCAAGGAATCCAACACTGAGAGCCTGCCAAATAGGAGACAAACTGATTGGCTGGCGATGCCATCTTTTGGCCTTTTCTGTGGACCCCTGGATGCTCCAGGTACAAGCAAAACAAATGAGATGAAACATGATATTCAGACCTGCAGAGGACCAGTGGTCTCGGCCCCTGCCTCCAGCGCCCATGTGCTGCCACATCGAGGGTGTGAATCCAGCCCACTGCTGTTTCAGCAAAAGCTTCCTCTATCTTTTCCCACTATCCTGTTAAATAAAGCATAGCCTTTCTGGCTCTCTACAAATGCAGCAAAGAACCACAAAAGCAAATTATACTTTTAGGTCAAACCTAGGGGCAAGAATTCTTTGGGACTGTCATATTTGGGTCACACCCAATGGGAGCTGATATTTTTGCCTTGGAGAAAGGTATTCGTTCTAATCAGGATCTACTTATTTCTCCAATGAGTGCTGTGGGTGGAGCGCAAACCTAGGGGATATCTCTTCTAGCCAGTGGGGTCAAGGTCAGGACTTGGGCATCCTGGTTACATACTGCTAGATACTACACTGCATGTGATTAGAGATATTAGAAAATGTCTGCAAGTGATCCCCCTCTTTCAGGGCACCAAATAGATTGGAACTACAGGCATGAAAGGTGTTTCTGGTTAGTTAGGTGTATCCCGCCACATTATTTACAATGTCATAAGAGAGCTATCAGTGCTTTATTTTGGATTCTATATCTTGCTCTTGGTAATTTTCAACATTTGCAACAAGAGGTGTCAATGAAAGTTGAGCCAACCATTATGAGGCACAAAGCATCAGAAAATATGTAATTGAAAACAGCCAGGATCATAGGCTGATCAAACACAACAGTTTGAAACATCATTGTAATGAAGAAATGTGACTTCTGAAAATACAGCCTGCCAGAGATTTGCACTAGAGCGTAGCTCCAAAACTAGAGCGCTGCTCCCTAAAACCACTTAAGTATTTTAGTTGTCCTCCCCATCTTGGAACCTTGGTTTTGTTTGAACTGTGCACCCACGGTCTCAGTCTTTGATGCTCTTTACATTCTGCGCTTCCAGGATTACCAAACAAGATAACAATTTTTTGAAGTTGTCTGATCTTGTGTAACCGTGACATTCTATGGTAACTTCATCCAGATCTCTAAAGAGTGGAGCTGTCTGGAGAATGCACAAACATTGCCAGTTTAATTTACTAGATTCAACAAGTTGCGGATTCCCTGCTTGTTTTCATTTGTTGTCCAATGGCCAGCGGAAAATCTTTCAATAACTTACACACAATAAAGGGGTATATTTTAAGAGGCTTTTTGTTGACAGATCTGTCCCTACTCCATTTAATTGAGATCACTCTGGGCTGTTTCTTTGACTGACATGATTACAGTATAGCCACCTGCAGGCGGATGACTTTAACTTGTTTCTTTACCACTTACTTATTTTGAACATGATTTAAGTTTGAACATGAGTCCTTAAATACAGACAACCTATTGTATTTACAGTGTTTCCACTCTGCATAGTGTTACCAAATGTTAGCTTTTTTTATTTTTTATTTCATCACAAATTCTGGCATACATATTTCCACACTGGGAGTATTTTGTGGGTGCTCTCTACCCCTCCGTTTGGTTAGACTATTGACAGTCCTACTGCCGTGATGTTGATGAAATACGTTCTGATTTAAGTATCATATTAAGTAATCGAGTAGCATGTGCAAGCTACCTCTGCCATTATGTTACATTGGTTGTCATAAGACAGGCAAGGTCCCAGCCCATTTAGGAGTATTTCTCCTCTGATATTAAAGAACGACTGGAATATGTCTGGCTTAGATGTAGGCAAGTAAAGGGAACTGTATCCCTCCACCTACTCTGCCAGAGCGATAGGTGTGACAATTCTGATAAGGAAATTAATTCCCTTCTAGTGCAAACTCACTACTTCTGGTCACTATCCCATTGTATCAGTATAGACATAATTGACCTGGATCACTAATATCTTTTGCCCAAACACAGATAATCCCAATTTTGGGGTGGGTAGAATCCTGGCCCTAGTAGCCGATATCTCTCAGACATATCTATTTGTTGGAGAAACCCTGAACTGTTTTATGCCAGCACTTGAATAGATCCTCCTACCTATGTGATCCCATTCATCATAACTAATGAAAATTCCTAAATACCTATGTGAAAAGAATAACGTACCTGAAGTTTTTTTCACTGTTGGGACTACTTTATGCTCAATACCAAATAACTTTCCTACTTCTATAATGCTTAGTACCACCTTATTGTTATCTTGGACCACAGACCCTTTTCTTTTTACTTGATCCAAAGGAACATTGTCCTGTGAAACAACTTGGTGGTTCAACCCTCAGCTCAACAACAGAACCAGCTTTTTTTAGCATTTACAAAAATACACACAAAAAATGCCGTTGTCTCTCCAGTTACTCTCCGGTGTTAATGTGGAACTTGATCATTTATATCTCTTGAACCTAAAAAAAAACATTTAAGTCAATTGGCCTCAGTAGAACTCGGATATGTGCTCATAAAATTGAGCCAACTTCAATACAGGAGCCCACGCACTGAAACACTCACCAGCCTGTACTTGACACCATCACTTCATTTCCACATAGAGACGAGACAAAGATGTTCACAGTTGCCACAGCTTTTACTCTTAAATAGCTAAAAGGTACTGTACTGCATGTGTCAATTGTTTGCTTCAATCCGTCTCTCAAACCTGAACAGATGCCATCCGAGCCACCGTACTTGCATTTTTCAGTTGTTACATGTCCACCTCTGGAACCTCACTGCTGCCATCTCTGCATCCTGGTTGCATCCCTGTTTCTGCCCTCTTCCAGTTACCTTGCTTGCACATTTAGTGTTGCCATTTGTACTGCATTTGCCTTAACTACACATCTATACATTCATCTTGTAATATACATATATTAAATACTTAATTTCATCCCTCTTCTATTTACACTTCCGTTTAGACGCTAACTGCATTTCGTTGTACTGTACTTGTACTTGTCCTGTGACAATCAAGTTGAATCCAATCTAGTCTACTGAGAGGAGAGGCTAGATATTGAAGTCTCCAGACACAGGAGGATTGCTTGGAATACCTTCATTCTGTTCCTGTTCAATCAACCATACAATTCAGATTTTGTCTGCTGAACAATCCAGTGCTTCCAAACCTACTGCCCAGCAAATCATGTGAAAGTAAAACAATGAGCCCAAATATACTGCCATAGCATACCATAGGAAGTGCCATATGTCTTGGCTTTATTCCTTCTTAAGTTGCATTTCCAAAAAAGGAACATTAACGTGATTAAGCTATAAGTTCTTCACGGTTGCAACCTCACTTTGTTTTTAATACTGTTTGTTTATACCATATTATCTAACATATATGGGTAAATAAAGCAGCGGTAAACATATTCCTTTCACAAAAGACCCAGAATCAAACTGTACAGGCCTGGCAAAGCATCATCAGAGAAGATACTGAGGGTTGGGTGGGGTTGTGGATCATAAAAAGGTAATGCATGCAAAGGATATGCAACCAAATGTTACACATAAGTGGTTAGTTTGGTATTGTAATACCAATGCATTTCTGCCCTGAAATAGGTTCGTATGTATAAAGTATTGTCATTTCTCAATAGTGAAACCAATATGTACACAAAAACCCTACAGTAAAATCTGAGAATCCATCAACATAGTAATTGCTTGATTTCAAATCGAATCCTTTTTATGTGTGAAGCCAAAAGACGAAAACATTCTTGGCTGTCCCTTTGGTACAGAGGGCACAGTTTGTTCTGCTCTGGGATTCAAACTTTCTAATGGCTATGCCATCTGTCACATCTGTCATTTGTCCTTTAAAGTGAAAAATATTAAAATACACCCTGGATGAACCGTACTGCATTTTGGTTATTCAGACGGAAAGACCATTGCGGATTATTGCATTCTGTAGTTTTTCTTATATTCAGATTTCTTGTTTTGATAATGACAGAAGAAAAATTAGAATAGAGAATTTTGCAAATGAAAGGTGACACCAGTCTATAATGAGTTAGTTCTGATGAGCAATAAGTATCTGCCACTCTGTCCAATTTCCCAAACAAGGTTATATTGGTTACATTGTCAGGAATGCGATGGCTGGGTTTTATTTCAAGCCAATGCATGACTGATATGCATGGCTTACTTTTGTAATTGTCTTGGTGCGTTGGACCCAAAGACAGACATGGCAATCTTTGGTAATGTATGCACTAAAATGGCTGTAAAAGTGAATTATCACTTCAAGGTTTGCTGTGGGCATTCTCCTGCCTCCAGAGATGCTCTGCATAGTCGCCGCAGCAACAAAAACTCCAAACCCGTGTGATGTGCCAAATTGATATACCACTTCTAGAACACGCAAAGCAATCCTAACACGTTATCAATGGTCCATCCGATCCATATAAAGCTTAAACATGGATTTGGATTCTTATAGTCAGAGCTGCTCTGTGACTATTTTCAAGAACGTCAGAAACTGCTTCTGTAAGTTCCTTATTTTCAGAGTCTGTATATTGGGGACCATGTAAAAGGTATTATATGTCACGTATTAAATGTTAAGTAATTTTCCTGTTCTCTTAAAGAGTACTTTGAACCTGTCTTACAGTAGCCTGGTGCAATTTAGTTTAAACTGCTATATCACTCCTATGTAAATTAATCAGCGTATATTTCTGCATCAGTAATCCTGTTATTTGTGTATCTTATTTCTGACCAGAGTTTTTTTCAGCTCTTAATAGCGCCGTATTGATTTCATGGATTAACATTATACAGAACTTATTAGGATTTGTAACAAAACAGTAGGATTTATTTCAATACTTCCAGATTTAGCTATTTTTAATGTTGGGGGACAAGACCATTATGCTTTAATTGCATAATTATTTTTAAAAAGCTTTGATATTAAAATGAATGAGTGGGATATCTAAGAATAATGAATTTCTCAAGGGTCCAAAGAAAAAATACTTTGCAAACTATTACTTTGGGCATTAGGAAATTCTATATATGTGGAATGATTTGAACTACCTAAAATCCTATGGTATTGGTGGACTTTTCAGTGGAGTTAAGGAAAACTTGAAGTCGTACTGTATGCCCCACCAGTAGCACACAAATTTCAAATTTCAACTGTTACCATCTATCACACACTAACAATTTGGTAGCACCACACTGCACTGTCAGATAGCATTTATTGAAATGAAGCAGAATCACATTCTTTATATGTGCAACTCCATTTCTATAATCATTGGGACGCTGTGTAAAATGTAAATAATAACAGATTGCAATGATGTGCACAACTTTTATCCCTGTAGTTCATTGAATATGGTACAAAGACAACATATCAAATTTTTAAACTGTGAAATGTTATTGTTTTGGGACAAATACATGCCCATTATGAATTCGATGACAGCAACACATTTAAAAATAATTGGAGGGGGCACTGTGTTGAATCGCTTCTTCTTTTAACAACACTCAGCAAGCATTTGGGAACTGAGGAGACCAATTGCTGTAGTTTTGAAAGTGACATGTTTCCCAATCTTGATTGATATCAGCAGCTCAACAGTTTGGGGTCTCCTTGGTCATATATTTTGTTTCATAATGCACCAGGTGTTTTGAATAGGGGACAAGTCTGTATTGCAGGCAGACTAGTTTAGCACCCAGCCTCTTTTACTGCAGAGCCATGCTGTTGTAATAAGTGCAGAATGTGGTTTAGCATTGTCTTGCTGAAATTAGCAGGGCCTTCCCTGAAAAAGACATTGCCTGGATGGTAGCCTATTTTGCTCAGAAACCTGTATATATTGTTCAGCATTAATGGTGCCTTCACAGATGTATAAGTCACCCATGCCGTGTGCAGTAATGCACCCCAATACCATCACGGATGCTGGGTTTTGTACTTTGCACTGATAACAAGCTGGATGGTCCCTCCCCTCTTTTGCAAGGAGGACGCCGCATCCATGATTCCCGAAAATAATTTCAAATATAGATTTCTCAGACCACAGGACAGTTTTCCACTTTGCCTCATTCCATCTTAAATGAGCTCAGGCTTGTGATAAATTATAGTCAAATTGTATTGTTGTGCCCAATCAAATAATAAACCTAATGATTGCTGTACATATAAAAAATATAAAAGCAAAACATTCTAACCCTTAGGTCTTTCAATCGATCAATCAATCAAACGTATTTAATAAAGCCCTTTACACATCAGCAGTTGTCACAAAGTGCTTTCACAAATCACCAGGCCTTAAACCCGAAGTAGAAAATGTGAAGACGACTTTCTCAGGCTTCAATGTGAAGACCAAAAGTGTCAAAATGTCACCTTGGGGCATGACAGAGTTGTAGGAAACTCTATCATGCAACTAAGGGTATCTGGATGTATTTATTATTTCTGTTTTTGCACAATACATATTGGAGGGAAAAACTCACTGTTTAGAAAAAAAAGGAAATGGCCGCAGTTTGCTGATCATGGTGTTCAATGTACGTGCTGGCACTATGCTAAATCGAGATGGATACAGTCAGGAAAGTTATATAAAATCAGTTTGTTTTCTTCTTCAGGATTATGTAGTCATTAATGATGAATAGGTTTTAAAAAGAAACAATGAACCTCCACTGGTTTTTGGCGAACAATCGTTCCTTGGATAGCCTTTCAGAAAGCAGAAAATGAAAAACGCACAACCATTTTGGGGAGATTGCTGTTTGGTTTAATTCATTACCCAGCAGTTGCACAAGCCAGATTCTCTAGGGACAACTTCTGGCAGCATGCAACAGCAGATCCAACGCATTGTTTGGGTTTTTAAATTGATAAGTGAATCAGAGGGGTATTACAATATTAATTATTAATTTCACAATGTGACAGAAAAAACACAGACAGATCAAACTGTTGGAATGAATCAAAAATGACTGCGCGCACAACAAAGGCAGAGCGCGATGGGTTGAATATCAATAGGGGCTATTTTCCAGGAACATGCCGTGAGTCATGATAATGCTCCTTAAACTGGCCCAGTCCCTGCGGACCCACTCGGTTAATGACCTACAGTACTGTTGCAATAGAAACACTGCTACTGATATTGCTAAGGGATATCAGCCAGTCTCCGCGAGTATGCGCGTGTTAGCTGTATGCCGACTTTGGAAAACAATTAATGGTAGGCCTTTCGTTAAAACATAATGCCAAGTAGTATGTGTCTTAAATAGACACTGTACTGCAGCGTTGCTTACGTCCTGTAATATTAACCTGGGTCATAGTCTGCAAGTGACCTAAAGAGCGGGGGAACCGACTTCTATTTTGTTGTGACGTCTTCTTGTTGATCCCACCTTCTTAGCACGCGAGGCACAGAAACTGATTTGAAACTCAATATTGCAACTTCTCCCTGCGGATGGTCTTTTTAGTTTGTTCAAGCATTCATTGATTGATATTGTACCGTATGCAGTCTTTGAAATTGACTTCAAGATTGTTGCATCACCCTGCGTACTCATCTTGACTTTCAGATTGTCAAAGTGATCTTAAGGACCTTTGTGCAAAGAAGTGGATGCAAGTGATCAATTCCGACTCGCAGGGGAGAGGGGGAAAGTCTTGATGTGATAATTGGGAATTTAACTCAAGGGATCAGATGAGATGGGAACATCTGATGATGTGCACCCTTGTATCATTATAGTGGGTTTGTTATTGAAATTAGACCCTTTACTTCCCACAGCCCAATGCAATAAAGCGCTATGGACATCCGGGGAGTTGGATAAATCCACGGATGTCGTCCTTAATGCCTATTGCTGTGGATGATGACTATGTGGAGTTCGTCCATATTTTGCACGTATTCACTTACGTTTTTTTTAGAGGAAGGCGATGTAGAGTTACAGCCTGCACATTTTATTCATAAGTCATTGAGCCTTGTCATCCAGACGGAGGTAAAGTAATAATAATGACATTGTTTATTTCAAAAGTGATGACTGACTGCTGTGTCTAATTTGATGTTACATTATTGTTAAGGTAAATGTTATGATTTCAACTGGATAATGGTTTGCTGTCTACCCATAACATCAGCATCAAGGATATAACATCTGAACCTGTAGCATACTTGATCAACTCACTCCAAGGCTGGATTTACAAAATTCCCAAATTATTTTTGGAAGATGGTTTAATATCGTGTCAGGCATCTATGCTTTTAACAAATGAGAAAAGGGAGATGAGACATCTATTTACATTCCCAGCATTTTTATGTATCTTTCAGTGACAGAAGTGCGAGCAAAAAAGATAAACTAACACGTTTGGAAGTCCTAGCATTTGATTACATGGCCACAATGAAAGATTGAATTCATGAAAACCGAGATGCTGGAGTAGGATCTCAGCCTTGTTCTACTGAGGACTTTGAAGGTTACGTTTATTTCAATTTGAGTGTCAAAATGAAAGTCCTGGGAGTACACTAATAACGCTATCCTAACAAGGATAAACACATTACTGTATTGATCAGTGGACTCCTCATCAGCTATATAAACAATGAAACACACTGCTGTATATCAGCCCAAAGATCTTAACAATTCTTCCAATCAGTAGTGAGACCAGGTTTAATATTAATACTGACCTCTGCATTTATCTTAATGTGCTCAGTGTTTATTACATATTTTACAATAGGTTTATATTTGGTCAATCAGCGTGGCAAGTCTGTTATAGAGAAGGAAATGTCTTGTCTATTTTATTGGGGAATTTAAAATGTTTCCAGTGGATCAAAATTCTGTCAAGAGTTGTCTAATGAAATACTGCTAGCAATTACTTTAGTCAGTTATTATTGTGGAAAGTTCTGCTCCCCCTCCCTTTCTAAAGTCTCTCTGCCTTTCTCTCAATTTTTTTCTCCCTCCATTTCTTTTTGTGGACTTCTGAATACTGTGAAGGGCAGGTGAAGAGAGGTCTTTGAGAGATCATATTTCATAAACCCAGCATTACAATATTTACATGCAGTTGTGTGGGTTAAATGCCTTGGAGCTCAGAAAATTGAAATTTCTTGAAGCGACCTCATATGCTACTGCTTGTTTCTCTGGAGAAAGCCTAAGCCCATTTTGATTACAAATTTGATAACAAGGAAATATTAGTATGAGTATAACATCAGTCATAATCTAACCATCAAACTGGAGAAAACATTCAAATCAAAAGATAGTTGATAATGTCAGTTTTGCAGGTATCTTGTGAGGCTTTGACAGGCAAAATATACAACCATGTAGATTTTCCAAATAATGAAATTTACAATAAGTGTGGATAAATGTAATTTTAGATGATTTCATGGGTTTTATATTCACTGACCCCAATGACTCAAATCAAGACCAAATTCCAGGATTTTCTTTTTTGAGTTTTGGTTATATTACCAATATAGTTGTTGATAATTATTATACTATAGTTATTATACTGCCCGCATTTTCAATTTTTTTCAGTCTGTGATTGTAGGCCATGTGTTGTTTGGGTTGTAATGGGACAGGAACAACCGTCACAAGGTCACCCATCTCCAATCATCTGAAAATCCCACTTTACAAAAACACCCTTGGTTTTGAAGACAGATTAACTGATATCCTATTACAATGGTTCACAACTGCTAATACAAAGTTCCTGAATGAGTAGAACATTTTATCTACAAAATAGTATTGTGTGTCAAGTTTTGCAAAAAAGGTGTGAATGTAACAGAGATTTCTGTGAAAACAACTAAATAGTTCTTATGGGCCAGGGTAAATGATTTTCTAGAATTTGATAAAATGGTTCTGTTTTCATTGTACCTAGGACCAGTTATAGTGTGTTGGCATTAACTGTAAAAAGACAGGGCATCATATCCTCCTCTCCAAATGACCTGCTGCACAGCTGGTCATAAGGTTATATTTGGACTGGAGGGGATATGTCTGAGACAGAATAAGGTCATTTTAAGACAAGCCTGCTATAGACAGCCTTTATCGGAAACTGAATTGGAGAAGACTGTATTGCCACGCCGATTTAACGTATCTTTAATCAAAGCTTGAAGAAGCAAGTGTGCCCATGGGCACAGAAGAAAGCTAAATGAGTTATATTACTAAATGGTATTGAAAAAAACCCCCACAGCTGCCCAATCAGTATGCTGCCTGCTTTTGGTACATTAATGACTTGAAGTGTGTTTGACCAAATGTTATTTTTCATATAACAAGTTAACCACAGTATGCTCAACTTGTATGGCACTGTACATTTTTAGGTTATCTTTATTTATACAGGGAAGTAAGTCTGAAACCAAGGTCTCCACAGATGTAACAGGACTTTGTTCTTCAATTTATGCTTCTCTAATGTCATGGATGTGAAGTATAATGTCCCACAGGGCAGCTGCCTTGGCCAATGCCTTTTTCGAAATGCTAACGAACGACTTGCCCCCTGTCTTGCAAGAAGCCAGAATAGTGATGTATGTTAATGCTTCCACACCTGAATGTCAGCCCACGATGCCAGTGAGCTGAACGAGACACCTAACAAAACATTGCATTCAGAATCATAATGGTTGATTAACCACAAAACTGATCCTGAATACATAAACAAACAAAAAAACTAAGACCATTGTATTTGGTTCAGATGTTTACCTAGGAACTAAACGTCACAGAGTCAGGCATTATGCAGTTTGTGACGTTATTAAAATGTCAGAGCATGTTGGAATTTGGTTGTAGCAAATTTGCCACAATAAATGTAATAAAGTGGTAACAATTCCTGCTTTTTCATTTGCGTGGACTCTTGAAGAGACGTGTGTAAGAACCCTAACAGAACAGATGATGATGGATGACCCTACTCCAAGCCTCAAATCAAGGGTTCCTCCTGCAACATTGAAACATTAAAGGCTGGCAGAAGAAGCCCTCCACTAACCAAAGTTGAAAACATGAAGGCTTGCTGAGGATCTCAAGGGTTCCTCGTGTGACTACTCATACATTTTACACTGAAGGTAGCCAGGCTGGGACAACTGCTTCCATGTGTGCAGATGATTCAAGATTCTGGATATAGAGATTGATCCATGCAGATTAATTCTGATCTATTGTAGTTTATCTGGCATAGTATAAGGGATTACATATATGGTCAGACGCTCCTATTGACTCAATGCATCAGAGAGCACAAAAAAAGTCCAGATCAGGGACGGTCGTCTGTGATCTGTGAGAAGTGTCAGGAGAGTAGCCAGGAGTGACCTCATTGACCAGCATGAGAGTTGGTCCCCTTCAGAAAGCTCTTTGATTTACAAATCGAAATGTGGTCATGGTGACAGTGGTGACCCTAATGGATTGTGGACAATTCCTGCTTGCCATTTTGGTAATTCGTTTGGTTTATTCATTTTGGTTAATCCCAGCAGCCAACCTGTTCACTGATGCTGTCTTCTCGTGTTCACTCGGACAATTGAATGTGAGCCGTAGTGTTCCAGGTGATGTCAAGGTTCAAGTGTCAAACGCATGTTCTTTGGCAATTTCAACCTGTCAATTCCTCCCAAAACCCGCCAAACGAGAAATCCGTAGGTATCCCTTCTGAGCCGCTCCTCCAACAGGTCCCTGAAAAGGAAACAAGGATTGGGGGGCACATAACCGAGACATTGTGTGTGAGTGTGTGTGTGTGTGTGTGCATGTGTGTGTGTGCGTGTTTCCCTCTGCGTTTGTACGCCACTGTCCTTGACAGGAGAGAAAGAAGAGACAGGACTTTAGGATCAGTTGGCCGCTAACCTATAAAATAATAATAGAAAACAGGCTAACTAGATTTCTTAAAAAAGATTTGTATACTATCTTATTGTTTTCTGGCCTACGGTAATTATTAATGTAATCCCTAGTTTAATTCCCACCAATGTATAACAATATTCTGATTGTTGTCTTGACAAATAACTTCATTCTGGGCATATTGTATACTGTAGATCACCCCTGAATAATGTTTAAAATGTTGTTTCCTCGCTTTGCGCAGCCTACCTCATGCTATGTTTCCCTCGTCAATTGAATTAGGCAATAGTTTCACGAAGACATTCAAGTATTTAGTAATGTTGCAATACAGTTTATGAAAGGTGACAAATCCCCCAACAGGAGGACAACTAGATAGGCCCCCACCTTGGCCTCACTTTAACTACAATGTAGCCACAAAATCAGCCACAGCAAAACACATGGAAAAGCTTTAGGTGTGATTCAGGAGGACTCTGACACCCCTGTCTAATGGACTTGGAAAAGTACAGCTCTTGCACCTCTCTCATTAAACAAGCAATGCGGTTGAATAGCATGTACATTTTGACAGCAGAAAAACTCGATCAGGCAGAGATGCAAACGCCCATAGGCACATAGAATATTACTCATTTTCATTAAGGCATTTTTCTTTTGTCCTGCCAATGCGACTGCCAAGTTGCCAATTGCCTCCGTGACCACAGTTGCCCTGTAATAAAGGCATGGTAAAGAGCAATGCATTGTCTATTGCCAATTTGAACATTATATTAATACCACTGTTAAATTTTTCACCTACAGTGGCTCTCAAAAGCATTCATTGCACTTGGATGTCTGAATTTTATTGTTACAACACAAAATCCAAATGTATGTATTTGTGAGTTTTTGCTGCTGACCAACACAAAATATTCCATAATGTAAAAGGGAAAAATTGAAATTAGAAAATTGTTCTAAATTGGTCACAAATATAAAACATAACAATTGCAATTACAGACCCACAACCGTTTCTGGACACTAGGTCTACACAGTACTTCAGAAAAGCTTCATCAACTGATTGCATGATGCCTTTCACATGTTCACGTTGCCATAGTACCAGAAGCAGAAAAGTCCCACAGCATTACCTAACCTCCCCACATAGGTAGAGTTATTTGCTTTGGACGTTTCATTTCTTTGGACACCCAAAATGCTGAACTACCTGAACATTTTGTAGTCCAGACCTTAGTTTATTTTATTTAGCGACAGTGAATTTTCTAAACCAAAAATATTTTCTTGTTTCTTTTTGTACACTTTGAAATTATTTTAGTCATAAAAAGCAATATAAAAGCTGAATGAACTAGGCCTACTATTTATGAAAATAGAATTCCACAACTACAGTAAATTATGTTACAAATAATGCTACTATGCTACTATGATGTCATTAGAAAACCTATAAAGCCAAGTTATAGAACTCAACTAAATAATTTAGGCACTCAAAGGCTTTGCAATCTCACTACCTCTTCTCTCTGATATATGTGATTTTAATTGCAAAAACAGTGTTGCATTAATGTACAATCTCCAATATCTGAGCCCCTTTGTGTCCCTCCACTCCTTTCCTCTGGAGCAGTTTGCCTGGAATGTGTTGAAGTGTTCCTAAAGCCATTCTGGCTTCATGGCCCATCACATAGATCAGTGGCTCTCAACCGTTTTCAGTTACTGTACCCCCAAAAAGATTTTGCACTGCTTAGAGTACCCCTGAAGTATCCCCTCATGTTAATTTCACTAGTAGGCCTATGTCATGAGTGTTTTCAAGTACCCCCTGTTGAGAGGCCAAGTACACCCAGGGGTCCTAGAACCCCTGCTTGGGAAACACTGACATGAATCCTGTCTTCCAGAACCAGGAATGTTTGGCCTAGATGTTAGTGAATAATCTGAAATGTCAACTTGCTTGCTATGAGTTGCTATGAACTTTTCACTAAAGCCATGAGTCTAAAAATAGTTCTGCAAAAATATTTTGTGCCAAATCTTATGCAAAATGGTATGTTTTAAAACTACATTATTCTTATTAATGAATCAATGTATGTACTGTAATGATGCTGACACAATCCATAGTAGAATTTCCCTTTCCAGAAATAGACAAATAACATATGTGTTACAAGTATGTTCACTCTCACAGCAACGTACAGTCATGAGTGCATACTTGTATTTCGTTTTATCCAGGATGCCATTTTTGTCTGAAATCTTAATTCTGTTGACATAGGCTTTACTCTAGGCAGGTTTGTTGGAACAATCGAAAGGTTGAGCACAACATCACCCACCATACAATCTGAGCAGAGGCAGTCAGTATTTTGAAGCAAAACCATCAACCATCCACTTTGTTGGATCTTATTCTGGTATTACACTTCCTCACATGCCACTGTTTTCTAATTAACTTGATTTAATTAAGTGGATAAAGGCCCAATATTATCATATTATAAAGCTATCATTTTTTAGTTTTCATATCTTGCTCCTTTCTAAGACTGAACTGATATTTTTATTGTCCGCATATAGTCTCCTGTTGTGGTGAATGAATACATAGCTTGCAAGGCAACGCCAGGATTCATAGGCAGACATGACGAGCACACTTGACTCATGATGCTAAATGTTCACAATGAGACGGGCTTGATTACAGTGTAGATCAACTATATTAAAGTTCTTAGAGTTGAACAACACTGGGACCGCAACAAAAAGTGGGTAAATGATAATTAACTAAATGACAAGGTGAGTAAAAATTCTTTCACAAATGAAAAGGTGATTAACCTGAGTTCATCCTCTCTCTTGCTGTTCCCTCTGTTCCAGATCCCTTTGGCCACTATCTCCCCCAACTCACCGCTCCTGGGTTACCCTCATCCCTTTGGTCACTATCTCCCCCAACTCACCGCTCCTGGGTTCCCCTCATCCCTTTGGCCACTATCTCCCCAAACTCACCGCTCCTGGGTTCCCCTCATCCCTTTGGCCACTATCTCCCCCAACTCACCACTCCTGTGGTTCCCCTCATCCCTTTGGCCACTCCTTTCAATCATCCTTTTGGCCAGTATCACCACTCCCGCTGCACTCTCACTTCCTCTGGCCTCTTGTCCACTCTCATCGCTCCTCTGCCGTTCCCACGGTCCTTCTTGCCGTCTTGCCGCTATCACACCTCCCTCGCCGCTCCAGAGGTTTCCAAAGCAACGACTTTGCCCGTCACAAGTGTGCCACCCCAGGACGGGGGCAAAGCCTCTCGCACAGGAACTTCTTTTCTGTAACTGTTGAGACTGAGCTTTCACACAGCGCCTCAGGACAGCCACTTGACTGGAGACCAACCAATGGTAACACTGACCTTGGAACCATAACACCCTTGTTGTCAGGAAGTCACTCTTTCTTGCATAACCTATCTTGGCTAAAACAGCCAAACAGCTGTTTTAACCTAACTGTGACAATTCCCTAATAGAACTTGAGGTAAGTAAATCATCCCCACGCGTATCTCCATCGTCCTCCCCACGCCGAGCCACCACTCTTACTGTTTTGTCATGGTGGGGGAGATGGGGGTTCATGTCCCCATCTGTGACCATCCTATCATTGTGTGTCCACCTGCATCTCTGCCACCATTAAACCACCATTACAACCTACCTTAACAGCCCTCAAAGGGGCTTCTACAAGAGACAACCACCTTCTAGCAAATCCATCTAGTTCCCCATCACCCATTTCTTCTGCGATGCTCGTAGGGCCTGCATGTCCACTTTCAAGATCAACCAAACACCGGAAGCCGTCCTCGCCCTCACCGTCTTCTGGTTTCTTTGCTGCATCACTTCCTCTGCACCCTTCGGAGTCCTTTCTCCTGGTTAGGAACGACCACGACTTCCCCAATGTCATTAATTGTCTGATTTGTCAAACCCGTTGCTTTATCAAATGAACGCAACTCAACACAACTTGGGCCATAGATGGATCACTATGGTTTCCACAGCTGTGACGATCTAACAACTCCCTGCAAAAAAAACTTTGGGGCCTTGTCACACTTCTATCACCCTACAGCACATTTTCTGCACACAATGCTGCAGAAAAGCCGGCATGAATCCCAGCCACCAAAGCCACGGGCTGTTCAAACTGTCTCCATCTAGGAGACGGAGACGTTTCAGAAATTTTTTTACCAAAGCAGGACTAATAATGCTTCTTACCCCAGGCCGTCAGACTGATAACCTGTTTACTCTGCACACTTATCTGTAGCTGCCTCTGTACTCACACTCACAAACGGCACACACTCTACATACACACATGTACACACACTCAACCATATGCGTAAACACAATGACCATAAATTATACAGATGCAGCTTTGACATTTAAGGTCTTAATCTATCTCGATTTTTAATATGCTTATATTTGTTGACTTGATTTTTTAAAAGTGTTTTGCTAAAACTGGAAATTCTCTTTCCGTAATTAATTGATTAATTGTTTCAGGAGGCAGAAGCATTTTGCAACGACCGCATCAACATCTGCTAGAATGTCTATTTGATTATAACATTTAGTAAATTGCCACACAGAAAATCCTAAATTATTGTTTTTTATGAGGGGGGCCAATCTCAATCATAACCGGGTGCAGGCACCCCTGTCTACCATCCAAACCAAAACCCACTGGGAGACCAAAAATGCTTGTGAGGCGTTTCCAACTGATTTGCAGTGAGAACATTGCAGCCCCAGAAGCTGCCTGTCCTGTAATGCCTGGTTACTGTGCGTTAATACCACGGATGTGTTCACTTGGAGGATGTATAGTTCATGGAGACCAACCTGACGAGGGGCCAAGAGATTCTGAAAGCCTGAGCTTGTGGCACACATCAGAATTTCGCCGGGTCTCTGGGCGGATATCACAGTGATGAAAGATGAAGTGGACTAAGCCATGCGGAAATAACAGACAGGCCGACCGGGGAGCGGGGAGCTGCCAGTAGTTCCCAACACACACCTCCACAACCCCACGCCGCCACCCCACGCCAGCCTCTCTACCTCTATATCCATGTACACACGAACCCCCACACACACACACACGCACTCACCACAGGAATACAAACACGTGCGCACATGCACGTGAGCATAGACACACGCGCACATACACAGAGCAAAGCCCCTGAGCCAATGAGAATGAGAGGTAAGCCAGTAATCAGAGAGCACTTCAGTGGCTTCATCAGCATCACTTGTCTGGTGGGGAAGAACACTTCTGGTTTCTGTGGCCAAGAGCCTTCATTAATCATCCTCAAAAGAAAGACCACTCCACCAAGACTCAAGCTGAGTACCTTCTTTCATTCCAAAAATTCTTCGACGAAAATAATGTTGAATAGTTACTTGAGTCTAATCAGCCTTGGTCAGTTGCAGTGTCCAGAGGCTAGTGTTCCCAATGAAGACCAGATCCTCTGAAGGGGTGAGTGACTTGTAGACACCAGTGTTGGGGTCTTGTGAGGAACATGTTGTGACAGGTAACTGGTGGATGTTTACCAAAATTTAAAATCAGGTAGTGTTTACAGTAGTTATAAATGTTTGCCATATAGTTATGTCGTACCATCTTGAAGTATACGTCGCTATTTTCAACAAAAACATTTTAAGTGAAGTAGGCAATACTTAAAAAAGAAAATCCACAGCCGACCATCCTTACTTATGCTAATGTAATAGCTGTGTGTAATGAGCTAAACTGCACATTGCAGTAAGTTACCCTGTGGAAATATGGTATTTCTGATTTACATATGATTTTTGCTTATGTTCACCCTCTATTGGTGAAGTACATTCATTGGACTGATTCATTATCTTTAAAAAGTCATTTCCTCAACACTGATACATACTTGTTTTGATTTCCATGGCGCTTTCAGATTTAAAAAAAACATTTTCTCTTTATGTTGTCAATCAAGGACATACTAGCTCTGACCCTTGGGTGGATACATTCAAAATAGTTACCAAATGAATAGCGTTATGCTAAACATTCTATGATACTTGGGCCTCCATGACAAGGTACTCAGGGCCAATGGGTGCCGAGTAATTCATTTTGCTCTGTTTTCATATAAGGCAGATTAAAAAACAAATTACATACACCCAGACATGATGTGACCTTTGGGGAGTCAACAAAAGAAGATGACTAAGGGGTGAGAGTTTAGCGATTTTCCCATTACCCCCTTGTCTTAAAGAGAATTATACTTCCAGGACACGCGCACATAGGGAGATGCATTAATTTGATTCAGCATGGCTAAGGGATGTAATCTTAATTAATTTCACTATGTTATTTAATTAAAACTGGAGCATGAGCGAAATAAATCCGCAGACGGTAATTATTTGCAAATGATCACGCAACACGATTTGATGATTCCCAGATGCTATTATCGTTACTCCACATATTGTTAATCTTTAGTTTTCTCTCACTAGTAAACATGATTGTGTTTGTCCCCAGTTCTCATCCATCACAATATAATTTACGCATTAAAATCATATTAAGATTCTTAATAATTGACTTCTCTGTTGGTACTGAACATGCGTATCTAATACCAATCATAGACCCAACACTTAACGTTTCATGCATGACATGGTCTAACATTATTTCATGGTCGATTATGTCGTGACACAACCGGTTGTTGATATCCATATTCCTGGCTCTCAAATATCATTTTCGTTTTTTATTGATTATGTTGCAGAAAAGAAGTGCTCTCATTAGGAGCATTGGTTGAAATGGAAGAGGTCCTGACAGCTATCAGTGGTATAGCAGGAAGTCCTTGGATGTACAACCAAAGGAACTGACTCCTAACGATCTGCAGTGAATCAGCGCCTCTAATGATTCAGTTTCGCCTGCTCATTTAATGGAATCAGATGCTGAATTATTTAGTCCACCGAGACTTGTTGAAAGTTTGTCGAAACCAAACTAAAACACACTCACTGGAGGTTTTGAGGAAGAAAACCCCACAAATGTAATACTGACTTCCACCAACTTCCCTGGTTGTTTTTAGTGGCGCTTTGGTGGGTTATTCTTTCCAGCAGGGAGGTGCTAAATCTGACAGGCTGTAAAGTGCTGCTCGTCAATGGGGTCAAGAGATTCCAACATCCTCCGTCTCTTCGTATGGCGTCCCTGCCTAGGAGCGTGCTTCATCCAATCAGAGATCGGGCTGCAGAAAATGGTTGCGATCGTTATGCCTGTTGACCTTCAGTCCAGCCAATGAATGGCTTCCAGGTCCCTGATCACCTAGGTTTAAAAGATGGCGACCACTTCACATTCATACCATACAGCCAAAGCCCAGTGCACACATAAGGCATCATTAAACACAGGGATAATAAGGGACTTCTTCTTTGCCCTGTCCTCCACACCTGTGAACTCTCCACAGCTTCTGTTTGATTCCTGGTGACAGGATAGAGAACTACTCGCTGTCTCAAGTGCGCGTCACACATACCAAATGTCCTCTACTCTACACTGCATAAACAGATGGTGCTTTACGGGCCTTTGTGAACACCTGCAACTTCCAAGACAATATTCAGCAGGAAAAAAAACACAGCCCACTGCTTTCTTCTCATCACACTCGGCAGGTCGGAGGGTTTGTCATTATTACTGTTCTGGAGGCAGATCTGCCCACAATGCAGACATTATGTAATTGGTTGCCACCATTTCAAATGGGCGACGTGCCCTGAAAGACTTTGTACTATATGTTAGTGCTTGTCCCTACCAAGGGGCGTAAGGTCAAGCACTATAAGCCGTACAATTACACTGTGCCTCTCAACCCGAATACTGGAATCACTGGATATTTGCAAAGAGGTTCCAGCAAACAAGATTTAAAGGGGAATAATGACGAATGTCTAATGTTGAATTACATGCTGTATATATCTAACAAACACCAGTAGCAGGCTTTAAAATTTCCCTTGTTCTAACATCTCCTCTGCGCTTTAGTTTTCGCTGTGACATAACATTGTTTTCTCACTTGGATAATGGTTATTTCACCAAATTCTATCAAATCACTGGGGAGAGAGCTACAGTAGGTTACCGTGTGACGCTGCACGTGTGCAAGCCTGATCCTGCACTCCCTGTTTGGTGTACACTGAATGACAGTCCAAAAATTACTTCATGTGATTTATGAACGGAGAAAATCTCAGATACTTGTCATTCCTCTTCAGCACACATGTTGGTTAGGGGGCCGAGTGAAACTTCTTGGACAGGTGCCATGAGGAGTTGCACCAATGGTCCTAACCCTAATCCTAACCTTTCTCTAAACATAACCCTCCCCCTTACCTACTGCTGACCTTAGCCATTACCATTACCCAATTACAACATTAATTGAGTCATTTTTTATTTGGGATGGATGTGCATCAAAGCTGTAAGGTCATAATAAATGCACCGATCACAAAATGTCTGCTTTTGGGGCAAGAGTCGCACAAAATATGTTTCAACAGGTATTTCTGTCTATATACGTGTTTTTATCAATATACTTAATGCTTTAAAGAAGGCAGACATTTTAACTGTTGTTCGGGCAAATATATTCTAACGTAGACCTAGATGTTTTGTGTAAAACAATCTTTCAGCAGTGCTGTACATTCATGTATATTCCTAAATCATTGAATATATATATTTATTAGGAAATTCATGACTTCCTTCTATCTCCTCCACTCCTGATGTAGCTCTGAAGAGCCAGTGCGTTGACGTAGAGAGCACAACAACATATTTGTGGAGCCATGTACTTCGGCTGACAGCAGTTTTCTGTGCAACACTATGCAGTCACGTGGGTTATGTCAGCCAACTAATCAAAACTGGCCACACAGAGAAATCCCCAATTTTATTAAGACATAGAAAGCAATGTGAGGGGAAAAGTCAGAGGACATCAGTTTCAATTTTAAATTGACATGACAACACATTTGATTAGTGTGACATTGATTAAACTGCTCCTTTTCTTTTTTCCATGACTGTGCAGAAAACAAAACTGGCCCTCTCAGCATAGGTTGCCTCTTCATTAAATGTTAAAAAATTTGTCTGAAAGTAGCTAAAACCCATTTCATAGAGATGTTTCATATACGCTTCTTTGTCACATTATGGTGCCAACAACAGATAGTGTGTCCATAGAATAATAATTACACAATAATTTGTCCTATTTTTCATCAGAGCATGCTATTTAAAAATGTTAGTATATATGTATTTGTCCATTCAGCCACGGCCTTTGTGAGCCCTGTCTGGCCCTGAAGACATCCCCCAGTCTCTGAAGCCTATACTGGTGATAATCCATCACTCTTCAAAATATTTGGCACAACACTAAAGTATGCCATTTCAAAAACACAACTGGACTTTGTTAAGCTGCTCCATCTGAAACCTGATGAAGGGAAATTCACAGAGTGCTGGATTCCAGCAGCTGGAGACAGTTAATTCTTATTAAGCTTAGGCCAATTTTGTAAATTCTTGGGTCTCATCCAACAATTCACTCATCCACAATGTATCATTAAAGGTTTTTTCCATAACCTACAACCTGGATTGGTTTGGATAGCGTGTCTAGATTGACTGCGAGACTAACCAAGCTCTGAATTCAGCCAAACTCAACTCAACTGCATTGGTATGAACAGCCATATACCATGAAGAAAAGCAATGCCACAGCATTTAACTGTGCATTTAACTGTGGTCTACATCCAATACCTTGGCTCCTATATAATCAAAGTAAAAATGGCTGACTAATAGTTTCAGTATTTTCCTGGCACAGGTGTGAATGGAGACAGACAAAAACAGACGTAGAGCGACAGATTAATGAATAATAATACACACTGATACCGTGTGAACATTGGAAATGAAACCTCACTGGTGTTGGATAAATCTATAAATCTCATCTCACAGAGCATTCCCCTCTAGAGCTGATGTCCTTATAATTCTGATATTACTCGCACAGATTCCGAACAGATGAAAATATTTGATCAGATATGTGTTATAGTGCGAAACCCTTGTAAATGGGTTGCCTTGTTCGTGAACGAAATCAGAAACGGCACTACAAAAAAGCATACAATTGCATACAACGTGTCTTTTCGTATGCAAATGCATTCGATAGCACAGCATAATGGTCAGTCTGTGGTTTGCTTGCTAATTATTCTTCAAACCTTATGCAGTTCATGGCATTTGTGACAGTGTTTTCTTTCAGACTAGTTCTGTTTTAAGGGACAAACAATTAAAGCTTAATTCTGGCAGTCTAATTTCAAATGAAACGTCTTTGTATTGCGACACAGAAATCTTCTCCAACGTCTTTCTCCAGTGTGGCCGTCCTCAGCCGTATTGTGGATGACGCCATCCTTCAGCAAGAGTGTGTCAATAAGCATGTCGTCTTTGACTCCAGGCCGAAGCCCCGCCTCCATGCAGGCAGCATCTGTAGGGAGGGTGGTCTTCTGCCCAAGACTAAGGTGATTGGTGGATGTCAGCTGTGCTAACGATCTCCCCAACAACGTAGATGACCGGAGCGCAGCTGGGTGGGCGAGGGGCAAATTAGGAGGCTTTGCGCGGGTCTGGCCGAGCGCAGGTGACAGTCCCGAAAATGGTGGGGGGTGGGGCGGGGTTGGGCGGAGCGGCAAACCCCTCCGAGGCGACAATGCGGCCCCAACTCGTCCTTCCGCATTCGGTCTCGGATTCCCGACGGCACCCGCTTTTCCCACATGTTCTGTCTTCTCGAGGTGGAACCGTGAAACGTGAGCGGATGTGTAATCATTTGCATTGTAGCCGCCGGAGCGCTCCCCGGCACGGTGCTAATGCGAAGACAAAACGAGGCTGTTTCCAAGCTCTGAGAAATGAATCATCCCTCCTTGTTTATTCACGCCAATGCGAAGGAAGACATGGACCCTGGTGCCAGGAAGTGCTTTCAGGATCCTGGTGTGAGTAAGAAGGAGAACTTCTAATTTGACATCTTGCACAGGCCTGTCTTCAAAGGCCACTGGCTGACCCTCTTGACCCCGCTGCGACCCCCCACTGGCCCTGTCAGGGCTTGGCCCTGTGATTTATGTAACATCAAAATAACCTGAAGTGTGACGCCTCCGAGGGGCTGGGGCTGGATGGCAGGGCTGCAGTGTGTAACCGAGACGCCCTCAGATGGTTCTCAGGATCTCCGAGAGGCCATTAGTGTTGTTTTGAACTCCCACCCAAAACATGTTACATTATACAGGCTTTTAGAAGTACAGGGGGAGTAAATGGACATCTAGTCCCCTGACAACGCAGATTTCGTGTCTCCACAGGCGTGGACACTCAGGTGGTGACAGGAACAATGCAAGACTATTGTCAGTGAATGACAGATATGGTATTCACATTATGCTATGGACTGTGCTATGATAGGGGGAAGTGCTTCCCAAAGAGCTTTGTTTAACCTTTTGACCCCGTGGAAAGGTCTAGACAATAACAAGGGTGTCTGCAGGATACACATACACTGTAACATGAAAGTCATAATGCACTGTCCACCATCTGTACAATGTTTGCACAACGTTAGTCAATGGAGTGAAGATTCTTACCATGTCTTATTCACAGAACTGTAAATTTGACACCTGACGTGCGTTTATCTGAGGTCCACTGTTAGATAACCTTTGTTAATCTCTAGATGCAGTAAGGACAGCTCCGTGAAAAGCTGTAAAAGTGATTTGCCGACAAAACGCAAAATTCACGAAGAACCCAACGGAATCAACAGTGATACATATTTAATGTCACTTGTCACCTGTGGGATAACTTCATTATTCTCCAGGGACCTCGGTTAACAGGTAGATGGAGTGACAGCCACCCGACACCCCCCAGGGAGGGAATGGACAGGGAGAACGGAGCAGAGTTGAGGCCATAGCTTAGTTGTTCACTGACTGAACACTCTCATCGATATATCATTAAACAATAACAGCACCTCAGGCAGTTTAAGTGTTCGCAATCTGATTTGATTCTAAATAACGGAGGTATTACTGGGATATTGGGCTCTGCTAAAGCTCCTGTTTATCAAACAGCAAGCCCTGCCAAAACCCTGTAATGCAAGACCTGGTGTCAAATAGGGAAGAGTGTATAATGGAGATTGAGAAAGCAGCGAATAGGTGAGGTTGGATTAAATAGCATAAAGCACAAAACAGCTAGGCTGCCAGGATGTTAGGCCAATAAATACCTACGTACGTGCTGTCCTTGAATGCACGGCAAACGAGAAGCAAGGAATCATCAGTGGTTGATTATGTTTTGGTCTGCTCTCTCAACAGGTTCTGACACTTTGCCAAGAGGTCCTGAGCACCATGAACAATGGTGTGTTTTCTTTGGATTGCAGAGTGTATGGCGATAACGTCTCCACACCAGGAACCTAACATTCTATGAGAAAACACTAATGTTGGACAATGTGTGCCAGCTTGGGGGAAATGCAGAAACAAAAGAATGGTATAAGGTGTTTCTTTGAAGATAAGGGACTTTCACGTCCACTTTATGCAAGAGAATTGAAAGGTAGGCCTGTTTGCACTGAAAAACTGGAAAACGATCTTTGACATGGCCAAAATACTGGTGTCTAGCACAGATGTGGAAAAAAAAACTTGATGTACTGATTCTTTTCGTAGTGCTGAAATGCAACCCAGAAACAAGCATTCGTTTGTCCTTTTGACCATTAGGATGTCCTACAGATTTGGAGGGCCTGAGAAAACACAAACCCTGCATACTGAAGAAATTAATTCATTGCAAAACTTGAGAAGATAAGCAGACAACACAGAGTTGGTAATCTATCACTAAGTGTGTGGTTAGCCGCAAACTCTTTTGAGAGATTCATTTCAGATCCAGTAATGTCATCTGAAAAAAGTGACTGCATAATTTAGCACTTACACAGATAAAAATAAATAAACAATAATTACTCATGTATGTGTATGTGCATGTCCTGCGTTTTGGCCAGATGTTTTTTTAGACCTCCACTTCCTGCTTAAGTTTTCAGTTCATGTGACTAGAACTGCCTAGACCTCAGTCGTGTCTGACTCTTAAACTGGTGGCTATGATAAAAAATCTGCTTGCTTTCAAAGCAGGCAAAAAATTGTGCAAACTGTTGTACCTTGTGCCAAGGGATACAAAAGCAAAACCTTAAGTAAGCATATTCTTTCTGGGTTGCCTGTGTTTTTTTCTACCGATAACTGCATATGTTGTCATTTAGAACAGCAGAGATTCTTTCATTGTGTAGCCTTGTCTCCAGCACCAAACGTTGAAATATCTCTCAACTCAACAGTGTTCCGCGTTAATGTGTTATTCTCATCTGCTGAATCAAGTGCTTATCTCAGGTCTGCCATATTTTCTCCCAAAAAATTTGCAAAAATAGAAACACGGGGTTACAATGCAGCTATTAGTTTGAATGGACATCACTGTCAACTCATTGTCAGCCACAATGGTCGCACCTGTATTTGATCTCGACGCAACGAAAACTGTCTTCACCCGATAGAGACGTCTTTTCATTAACCAAACAATATGGGCTGAACTGTAAGTAAATATATTATTTTATATGTTATTGTAATGATGATTTGAAAGGGATAAGAAATATCCTGGGTAGTCCTCCTTTATAAATGACTGCAACATTTGAAAACAAGTTTATTTAATCTTACCTACATTTTAATTTGTACCACGTGATAAATCTACTACAACCCAGAATCAATGTGAATCACTGGGCTATGTTCTATTGCTCCAACTACAGACCAAACTCACATTTCCAATGCGACGCGAGTTTGTAAAATGTAATTATGGCAGACATTGGTTTAATCTAATGCGGCATTTGGCATAATAGAAGGGAAATGGTCAGGACCACCAGATGAATGAATGGATATTGGAAAAAGTATAATGGAAAAATCGTACCGCAATTACACATGGGGATACAGGACGATATTATTGTGTGTATAATTGTGTTTCCTGTACACCCTCTACAGAATACAATGAATACCTGTTTTTGTTATTCACTATTCAACTATGCTATTCCAGTAAGATTTCACTTTAGAAAACGTAACCCTATTTTGAGCAACTTCAGGAAAATGGGCTGTGTTGTAAATATATTATCGTCCTGCCTATAATGTACCTGTCACCTCTTCATTTCTATAGCCAGTCCTTAATGGACTGGCTAAGGACTCAAGCCTTGTCCTGATAAACTGGACATACATGTTTATGTAAATCGTATTGAGTTCTATTTTTGGATCAGGTGTTTCGTTGGTGGCCTGTGGTATACCTATGCAAGATATTTTAATCAGTTGGTTAATTGGAATAAAGGTGAATCTTGCATATGAAAACTGCATATGAAAATTCATTGTGGTGAATCCCAGCTTCTAAACCATCAATTGTATATATTTCACAAAGCCCTTTTTACATCAGCAGGTATCACAAAGCGCTTATACAGATATGTGTCATTATTATACAGCAAAGAGGAAGCAACAACAACAAAGTGATGTACAATGGCAAGGGTCTGGACTCTGAGGGGTGGCCAGATCTCTTCTGGCTGTGCTGGGTTTATCTTATACGAGTAGTGGAGACTGTGTTAGATGGAGATATTGGAATTGGGTTAATTCTATTTGGTATACCCAGGAATCAGCTCAATTTGGATATATGGATTAGTGACTGGCTAACATTATTTAATCACCAAATGGTTGGCACACTGAATTTGATGGTATAGATGTTGAGAGAAAACAAGAAACCAGGCAACCTTAGTTTAGCTGGCTCGCAATAGGAAGTACTGCCATCTCGAGATTCGAGCCAGAGTCGTTAACCACCACATCACAGGGCTGTACATTGAACCAGTGTCAGTATAGCCTCTTGGGTGTACCCTGAACAAATCCTATTACTAGCAAGACTGAAGATGAACTTTTCCGTGCCAGAAACAGTCGCAAAATAACCATATACAGTTTTAGTTAAGGCTTACTATAACGACCCAAAAAGCATGCACGGATGTGTACTTCCTGTGTAAATCCACCAGAAACAGTCGCAATATAACCGTAGACTATTTTATTTTAGGTTTCCTATAATACAGATACTGAAGGTTTTAGCCAACAAGTTTTAATCTATACGGAATAATTCATAATGCATGTCGCTTTGCCTCTGAGGAGATACGAACGTGGGACCTACAGCTTATAGGTCCACTTCTCCACTACGCTATTTAACAAGGGGGAGTCAGTCAGTCACTCAGTCAGTCATTCACTCACTCAGTAAGAGACATTTGCTCTTCTTGGCCGGCTCCGCTTACGCGGCCCGGCAAATATGGTAAGATATGTTTTTTACGTGTCTGTGTCTCTCTTTGTTTGTGTGTGCGTGTCTGTGTGTGTGTGTGGAGGCTAATGTTACGCTACTGTTGTTAGGCTACATGTTGGGCTACATTCTAAAATATTCTGAATACTTTCCCTTTAAAAATATTGCAGTCACTCCTGGCCACTCCCTGTCATCAAACCCTTGTAATCCTAAGGTAAAAGTAATTATCAAAATCTTCATGGTATTTTTATCATTATATGTTCAAATTGTTTCTATGGACTGCTTGAATTTTAGTAATGATAGCATTTAAAGATTGTGCCAACCAACCCCATAACATGTAACAGCCAACCCTGTGATGACATAAACCCAAATCAATAGATTGTACTAAACACTTGGGCACATTAAAACAAATGTAGCTGAGCCTTAACCTTTTAATTACTGGTTCGTATTTTCTAGCATAAATTCTGCAAGACAAATACGGCAGAGAGTGAAAAGTGGGCCAACCCACATCGGTCTCCCCTTCATGACCTTCTTGTGCCACAACAGTAGTTTTCACGTTCAGATGACCAGTGGGTCTATAAAAACAGATGGACTGGCCACCCCCCCATACACGTCTTTAAGTCCAGATGTGCATACTGTAATAATCAGAATTATTTTGGGTAGGCTTGTATTGTTTAATTGTTCATTGTTATTTAAATGTTCCTTTATGATGTTGCATATTTGAAAAAACAAACTCTCTGGGGGCATGAAGGAAGATATTCTGTTTTAATGTTTTGTATCTACATTTCCTATTGCTGGGAAACTGTAGACAGTGGGAGACTGTTCTCTGTGTACACTGTCTATACTGTATATGTGTTTTATTACATCTCTTTGCTTTCATTCCCTACCGAATGCTTGCAGTTTTGGTTTGAACTAACATTGAGCATCTTAGTGTGCCTGTGGTTGTCTTCCTGCAAAATCTAATTTTATTTTAAGATATCTATGCACTTGAAGCAAGAACCTTGGAATAGAATAAAACTTTGTTTAATGCTCCACCTAAAAGTTATTTTAAGTACAGTATGTAACTAGCATAGTTCATAAAGCTAAGGATTTCACATTCAACTCCAGACCTTGACTATGTCCAAACAAAAAAAGTTGTATTCTCTCATCATTTAAATATGACCACCGACTCATCAGCCAGCATATTTATATCTTTCATGTCCTTTGCTAAATAAAACAGACAATTTAGTAAAAGGTCACATTTGGCATGTGGATGCTCATTCATAATGAGGACAAAATTGCTAAACTAAATTGGACATTTGATTGCGATCTACTACACACAATGAATTTCAATGTGACCTGTGTGCAGAATGTAACTTAAACCTTTCCCTAGATGTACCTTATGGGAAATGATCTCACAAAAGCAAGAATTCCTGACTCAAAAAACACATTTCCTAGTCATTCGTAAGCTTTCAAATTAGCTCAATTAATATAGTTTTTTTACTTCTATAGATTGTATGTGAGCAACATTTGGCAAACACATTGGATTTTAGTCCGTTTTTGCCGTTAAGATCCAAAAGAAATCCAAAGAAAGGACGGAATATTGGAAGATTTAGTTTAGGTCACCGGTCTCCAGTGCATCATCTCTGCCAGTGTTTCAGCGTGATTGTTCAACTTCAGGGAACTTTCTCTCAGCCTCCTGTTAGTATCCCGACCCTCAACACCAGTCTCCATTTTTTATAAGACTAATGGACTCCACCTTGCACTGTGCGATAAAGCACATTTCCGTGCCTCCTATTTTATTTATAGACGCGCGACCTCTAATGATGTGCATTGTCTTTTCAGGAGAAGCACGCAAACAATATGCCGTGACGGTTTGACTAGTGCTACTTTCCTGTTCTCCCAAACACAGATTCAGCTTTTTCAGCAACGGGTCTGATCCGGTCCACACCAGTCCCTGCCACACAACTCCTTTAAGTCTCTCTGCCAAAACTCCCACATGTGACCCGAAAGGTCACAGGCCTGGAATTTTCGGATAAATAACCGCACAAAACTTACCCTACGCAGACGAATGACCTCAGTGGTGTTTTTTATGCACATTTCAGTGGTGATCTGGGCCCAGCATGGTATATTATTCACTTAGCACAACGCGGGTGCTGTAGCTTCAACATAAAACATACGGTTGGTCTCATACAACAAACATAGAAAACTTCAAGGGGAGACATTTTTTTCACAGCTCATCTCATTAGAAATTGAAGATTTTCCTGCATCCAATGATGTTTTTAACATGAAATATTCATAACTTGGTTGATGCGACTTGTGGGATTCCTTTCTTCCTGACTTTTAACTTCATAGACATGTCTAACCAACAGCTTAAAGTAGTCTGCTTTTGTTTCAAATAGGAAAAGAAAACCTGTTTTATCCACAAAAGAAAGAAAAGAAATGTTAATTTGGCTGTCTTTTCATTTCTCCTCCCTTGTCTTCTTCCAGTGGCCTTCGACTTCCCTGTTTCTTTTAAATCATCCTCTAAAAGATTTCCATTGGACATGATCTCTCTCTTTTCCACCTTCCATCTTGTGGACTGTTTTGATATAGGTTTCTGTGGGGGAAGAGACAGTGAGCTGCTTGCCTTCTCTGGATGGCCTTGGTGTTCCTTTGTACTGGGTCTACATCCCTCCCCTCATCAGGTATTCAGCTTGTGTGCGGACATGCCCTTGCTCCTCAGTACGCTCCTCGGTTCCTTTAACCCTTCTAGCTCGGGTTCAGTGGTTTTAAAGGAGGCGTACTTCACCAGGGCCCACTATCGATCCGTATCACACAGGACGCTACACTCTCAGTGAGCAGCGGGGGCTTTTAAACAGTTTGTGATGGAAAGCCAAGTGTGTGTGTGTGTGTGTCTGTCTGTGTGTCAACATTTACAGCCTATGTTACATAACTGTGTCACTTTCATTTAAAATAAAGAATGTATATTTTAGAGTAAAGAAAACCACCAAAATCACTACTCTTCCCAACTTTTTAGGGGAAAGACAGTTATTGAGTACAAAAAGTTTCTGGCATTGCCAAAACATTTTTCTTGGTAGAGCTTTCGAAGACAGTACCTTAGGTCAACATCATTGACTGGGATATGATGCTGTGCTGGATATAGCACATGTTTCATATGTGTTTTATGTTCGTATTGGTGGCCATATTTTTGTCTTCAAAGGAAAAGGATTAGGTTGGTTTGGCTCTGATCTTATTGAGTTTTTGTCTTATTGATGTTATATATTCATGTTACAGACACCTCAAAGATACAACAGGGAACTTAGTTGTCTTAATGAGCTTTTTCATACTAGCACATTGTACAAAGAACATGTATATTTACCAGAGGTATTCAGGTTGATAACAATAGGTTAACGATATAATCAAAAGTGTGTTGTATTAAACATTTAAAACCAAATTCCTGGCTGATGAAAAAACATTCATTATATTTAGTAGAATGAACACAAGGCAATTCATAGGTTCATTTTAATATGAACAAAATGACAGATTTTAAGGGATTTTTACATCTGTATCACAGTGCAGGGCATGGTTCCTAGGAAATGTCGTCCTGTAAGGAGTTACACGGTTTACTCTGCAGACAGTGGCCCAATTCCTATCTGGTAATGGACAATTTGATTGGTATAAGTAATGTGTTGGCGAATATCAGAGGGCAAGTTGGAGCTATTACCAGATTGCTTACACCTGTCAAAACCTATCAGATCTCCACAAGAGCTGACAATATTGTCTCATTCATGGCACTTTTCCTTGTTCAAGGCAATCTCTCTTGTCTAGATTTTGTACACTGACCTTTTTTCAAGGCTTGATGCACTGTAGGACAAGTATGAGGTTGTGGTCGTAATGCCACTGGCATTGACAATGCAGTTCACTGGTCAGTTGTCACTAATCTAACAATGCCAGGATGTGTATTTACATATATATATATTTATATATATATATATATATATATATATATATATATATATATATATATACATACATACATAGCATTTGATGACACAAATGATGATGTGACTATTGTACAACTGCCGAGCAGGGGAATGCAATGTTAATGAATTAACATGATCACATTCCTCATCAGTAAAACCATTGCAGGGTAACATTTGGGGATAACAGTTTTCATGACTATTGTAGATTTGGCAGGCATGTCTCTGATTATTTACAATAACTGTTTATTTATATGTTTACTAGGGGTTCATTTGTGTAAATTGCTCTGGATAAGAGCGTCAGCTCAAAAACTCAAATGTACATTAGAAATGTTAAAACATTGTCAAATGCAAAGTTAACTGTTAAAGAAAATGCAAAGATGAGAAACAATTAATTGAGGGAACCAGATTTTCCTGTTGCAGTAATATTAATATGACTAATTTTAAGCATCTATGAATTTGGACCAGAAACCTGAGCCTGGGCATCAAAATGCAGAGCCCTTTGTTTCTGTCTTTCATTATCTCACTTATTGTATATGATATGATGGGGTGCAAAAACTGAGAAAGCTACGGTAGATCCTATCATTTTTTAATTAGTTATTCAGGACGAGAAAATTATTCAAAAAAATTGCAAGCAAAAACCCCACTCCAACGCCTAACATTTTCCAGGTGAATAAAAGTTAATGAGGTCTTCCTTAGTGACTGGGTTCTTTCACCAGTGTTATTCCTGATTAGCAATAAGACACTATCTTAAAGCATAATATATGCAATATATGCCTAAGCAAAATAGAATTACCAGTTGAGTTGATACACGTAATTAAAATCTGCATCTTGAGGAATTCTAATGTATGTGTATTTGTGTTGTACGTTACCTATACTGAAATGTGTCCCTCATTTTAAAGCTTGTGGAAGTGCCCTAGTGGGAAAATAAACGTAGTCGTACACCCTAGAGTACATCTAATATATGCATAAATACCATGCCATTGCAAGATGTTATACTGGATTCTGCTAGTGTATGTAGTGTATCTCGATGGGTAATTGTAATGAATGTGTAATTAAACAGTTAACTACCTAACCTTACATCCTGGCACTCAATTGTAAAGAATTGTCAGGAACTGTATAGTGGCAAATATTTGCAATCTCATGCTAGCTAGATTTGAATTGTTCCCTATGTCCTCTTTATGATGTTGATAATCTTTATGATGCTAACTAGCTAAATCAGATTATCTTTGACACAACAAATTATTAATTAGTTGCAGGACTCTTTAACAGGAATTACATTGTATTGTAAAAGGACCAAGCTGATAATAGGCCTGGCTTGAAGGAAAAATATATGTTTGTATCATTCTGAAAGCCGGTTTTGGCCAGGCTATTGATTTGTCAGTATCATTTCTTTCCTGGCACAACAAGAACATTCTTTTCTCCTCCTCCATCACTGTTTGTTTCAACATCAAAACACACAATTTTATTATTTAGTTTATAACCAAAATAAAGAAAACTTTTGTGTAAATGAGAAATAGAAAGTTAACAGCAGGAGCTTTCCATCATGCTTGTAGAAGTCCTAGGCAGTTCTATGACTCAGTAAGGTCATGAGGGGTCACTAAAATGACCTCCAAGGCTCACTGTAGCAATTCCTGTGGCCTGCAGTGGCCAATTTATTGAATAACACTGAAATTGGGAAATGAATTGCAATACCTTATTTTGCGCTAGATAAATTATTGGCATCTTGATGAGGTGGTTATCTGATTATTAAAAGACCACTTGCTTCTCATCTGTGTACGGTGCTGGGCTGTAGAACATAAGATGATCAAGAATGTTACTGTAAATATCTCCAAAAATATCTAATGCCCTCTTGATTTCAAAGAAATGCATTTTTAATCAGTTACGGTCAGTATATAAATGCATGGTGAGTTAGAATACAGACAGAAAAAGTACAGTGATTATTCAAAAGACAAAAATCTCAGGGTTGCATGGAAGGTTTATGACACTTGTTGTTGGTGTTTCCTATATTACCTGAATAATAGCCCTGATACCAACATGCTAACGTTTCAGTAGCTATTATTATTTTCCCTGTCGATCGCTTGGCAAGAGCTTAGCAGTCGCAATGCCAGCGCTAGTGGTTCGATTTCAAATGGGGGCTTGAACAAAATATAATGGGAATGTAGCTATGAAAACACTAATGATTAAAATGTTCATTGTAGAAGCATACTTAGTCAAACCTACATGTTTTTTGAGTAAAGTTTGTTATTATTTCATATTATTTGTTAACTGTGTGATATGGTTGAGAAGGTGAATGGCATTTAAATCTACTGTGGTTTTGCGGTGATGTACAAACACTAGCAGCCAGAAATTAAAAGTGCTAACTTACCTCAAAATGACAAGATGGGTCTTCAGTCAGAACAGGATGTACAGATGGGGCACTATAGAGATGCCTGAGATCATAAGGGACTGCACTACATAATAAGAGACTAGAGGGAACACAACACAGGAAGAGATCACTCAGCAGCTGTTAAATCCAGCAACTGATCTTCAGCGACTAGACTTGATCTGTGTTCCCTATTGGTTGTCCCCGTTCCTCACTTCATAACTTTCTGACTGACATGTACTCGCAAAGACCTTCTGACTGTTGAGTGAAAGTGTATTTTTTGTCTTTGATTCGGTAAATGACATCTTTACGAGGCTGCACTGCAGACGGAAGGTCCACCGTGGGACATCCATCACTGGGGGAGCAGAAGAAGATTGAGTTTCCAGGATTTCATGGCGTGTCTTGCTCTTTGTCTGCAACACTCCTTTATAAGTCACCTTGTCAAGGTCTGTGAAGTTGCCCGGCCTTGTTTTACTGTATGGACATGCCCGTGTTTAAAACATGGAGAGGGCGGGTGCTCACATGGTCTGCAGTAAAAAGAAATATTTATAGTCAGTGAATAAAAAATAGCAATGTACTAAACAAAACATTGCTTTTGTTATCCATGGTGCACACTTAAATCAAATGGCATTCATTTAAACATGTAGAGTCCTCACCGTGCCCCTGTAGATTGAGACCTATCAGACGTCCACACTCGCCCGGTGCTCGCTGCCTCTTAAACGATAACCCTTTTCAAAAGACGGCTTTAGTCAGGGGGACTTGCCGCCGTCGCAAATTGATGCTATCATTATTAAATTAAACACCTCTAAGATTAAGTATTAAAATGTCATTTGAAATTCATTCCCCACTGAAGGCGCAGGCCACCACTGGCAGTCTTGCAAACCGCTATCACCCTCCACTGCATCTGGGGTTCCCATTACATTACCAAGTCTGCGACTGTAGGCCTAGAAAGGTCAACTGTGAAATGTTCAATGTGTGATTATTCAGCTCACCGTGCTTCAGGATCAGATCTGTACACACAGTAGTTCAGTCACTTTATCTGCAGGAGAAAGGGAACTGTGCACATCTGTGGGAGGTGTTGACAACGGTAACCTTACACAAACATCGATTTGCTTTCGGAAAGCCACTGCACGTCGTGTTAACATCTAAACCATATTGATGTCTCTATCTTGGAAGAATCACACTGGGTTGTTTTTCAACCACCATGTTAAGAAAGCTGCTGTTAGAATGTCTCCATTTACAGGGAATCACTGAAAGTCTTTCATTTCGTAGGATTGCATTTATGATATCTTGTTTAAAAAAATATGCATAATCATTTCAGATTTTTATTGCAACACATAAATTAAATAGATTCAGAATACAAAGGACAGGATGAAAATGATTTCAAAAAGTGTTTGTCAAAATCGTAAATAATATACGCCCATGGAACAATGTTTGGTGTCGAACCATGCTAAGTAATTATTAGCCAAAATGGGAACTCCACTTCCAAGCACATTGCGACTCTCACCCTATCAATGATTTATCAACATGCACCTCACTCGCCCCTGTGATAACAATGTCTCCAGGACTAACAACGAGAAAATACAACAAAAGTCAGGATAGAAAAAGCACACCTCTTTGGCTTTCCCCAGTCTGTTTCTGCCAAATGGAGGAAGATGGACATGTTTAGCTCCCCAACTTGACAGGTAGGATACGGGGCTGAACTCAGGCTGTAAATGTACAAGAGAAGTCTGCACTGCAGGGATTTCTGTGATGATGGAGTAAGTGGCTTCTGCCGGTGGTAGAGCATACAGATCAGCCACTCCTTAGACAATACCGCCAGCTCTGTCTTTAGTGGAGACATTTTTGAGAGGAGAACTCCTCCTGCGGATAAAAAGCGATAAAAATAGCTGTCTTCTTTTGCCAATCCCCCTAACAAAATGTTGTTCTCTCACAACCGGATCATTCACCTCCAGAGGATATTAAATGCGTTTGCTTTTTACATTACACTTTAATCAATTGTTCATACATTTCTTTAAAAAACAAAGAACATTTTTGAATTGTTTGAATCTTAATTATCCATCGTTGCTAGCGCTCATTGCCTCTTATTCTACGATCTCTCAATATGGAGAGGTTTGACAGGAACACATCCTGTTCCCATCCATCTGGTTTATGTAAATAAAGTATTCTAGGTGTCTCTTAAATTACTTTCTGAAGCCATTGCCCTTTATTCTCTCTGAATTCCAGTTTGTGCTTCGTTAACATGTATTTTTAAAACGACATACATGGTTTAAAAAACAGCTGCCGAAGACTTTGGAGAAAATCATCTGTCTGCAAAACATGGCGATCAGTGTGTTCCCCTGACTTCTTCAGGTAAAATGAATTAAACTACTCATTTGTAGCTCAAAGGTCTAGATAATCACAACCATTTTTTTGACTTCCGAAAACTTGTGTCTCAATGAAAAACTAAGCAAAACACTGTAAGAGTTTTAAAGGCTGACAATGTATTTAACCATATTCATTAGTCACCACTTAAACAAAAAGCACCCAGACAAGGGCACCTCAGAGCACTTCTGGAACCTTGCTGACAAATCGCTCAGGATGAATTCCTGCCCACTCTCAGATTCAGCTCGATCTCCTGGATCACCTCACAAACGACATCTCCGGCTTCTCTCTCCCTCTACAAAATTTAAAACTCAGACACTAAGTTTAAGTAATTCAGAGCTGATGTGGGTATATAGAGAATTGGAATGGGAAACTTTAATTGCACATTTCTCGCATCTTCTCTACTTGTCTCCTTCGCAAAAACCCATTAAATAAAGCCAGTGGTCCCTCCCCTCTGACCTTCTCCTCAATTCAGCTGAGTCTGAAAAGCAGAAGAGACAGACAAGGGGATGCGGAGAGAAGGCTATTGAGATCTTCCCTGTGTGTACTTTTATCAATTACCTTCGGTTTACTTGATTATTTGAGTGCTGCCAGCTGCGTGCATGTTCAGGGACATTAGATGGGACATACCACCTTGTCCATGGCATTCAATCTTTTTCCTATCATCTCACAAAACTTAGTTTTGAAAACAAAAATGATGTTATTACCAATATTATCCGACACAATTCAAGCACTAAAATAAACATCTCTGACTCACATGCTACACATGCTATTTTAAAGCATGTTATTGGTCAGTTCAGCATAATGACATGCATACTTTGGAATGTTGTCTCTGGGTCACTGACAGGACATTTATTTTAGCCTCTATTGTCGGTCACATAGAGTCGTGCACATTTCTTGTTATCAAGAAAATATGCTATTTTTACTTTTCAGTGATAGGAAAAGTAAGGAAATCAGTTTTTGCGTAAATTAGTATTAAATAATATTTCAATCATATCAAGGTCTTTTGTCTCGCTTTTCTTGCAAAAAAAAATATTCTGTACCATTTGCCTCAAAAGTAAATAGACCTCAGCAATTTATACAACATGAGTTTTAGATTATTCCGGATACAAACATACAGCGGTGCTACAAGTTGTTTATTGCCATCCCATGAATTTTTTATTTAGGGGTATTTTCTTCCATTTATTTACAGGTAAATCTCAGTGACGGGGAACCATGACCAGGCCAGTCCACTAGAGTTTTACATGGATCTTAAACACATCAGGAAAAATTGAATTATGCCATGGCATGGACCTCTTCATGGTCTTTCATCATGCCCTATTAGATGTGAAGGGATTGACCAGATATAATTAGAAAATCCAGACCCATGAAAAAACTCCCTTCTAGTGTAATTTCTCATAAACATAAAACTGACTTTTTCCACTGACTATGGAGAATATAGAGATATTATAGCTACTACTATTATTGTACACTTTTGTAATATTATTATTTGACAATCTAATGTTCCATCATAAACAGTCTACGTTCTATGTCAGTAAGCTGACTCTATCATTGCAATGAGTGCAGTGTATGACTGTAGACAAGCACAGTTATAATGTTTTAGATGTAATCAATGCTGTCAGAATGTTTTATGGATTTTGATTACATGTTTGAAATGTATTAGGGTCCAAAACAAAAAACAGCTGCAGAGTAATTAAACCAGATCAAGTTCAGAGTTTATGTTTAATGAATCGGCTATCAAGGCAATAAAAATAATCGTAAAGTCATTGCAATTATTTTCCCTAGCAGTGTTAATTAATTATGAGGTTTTTGACAGTCAGCAGGTGACCATTCCTCATTACATTCCTCCAACTCTATGGCAAACTTAAACCCAGATAGAGGAAAATGCAACAACATTATTTTGGTTCAACCATATGTCAATGGATCGGCTTACTTGGTGTCAAGACACCCAGTTATGTCTGCCATATGTAAATCGCTCCATTAAACTCAGCTCCAGTCCCCACTCCTACACCCATCATGCTGGTAATAAATACACTGCCCTAACTGTCACACCCCGCCACGTCTTCATCGAGCCTTTTACAGTCAGACCTGGGAAACCATGGGGCTCTGTGGGCCCCGTTCAATTTGGGGGGCAGCTACATTGCACCCAGGAACTCCTGCGTGTACTTCTCACAGCAAACCATTTGACCTTACTAAATTTGGGTTAAGGAGAAGAATGATGAGTGGAGAGATCTTCTTGTAGCCCAAGCACTCAGGTATAACTGCTGGACAATGTGTGGTTACCACCAATGTCAATGTCCACCCATCTGTGAAACCTGGGTGAAACCTGGCAGTTAGCTCTATAAAGTGAACAGAGCCATAGACCACTCACATTGACACTCTGCATTTCAAATTCTAACAGCAAGTGCCTGGGAATGCCACCCAGACAACGACATGATACCTAAGCTGTGTGAAGTGGGCAATCTGACACAAAGTGTTTGTCTTGACTTGACATGCATTTTTTGAACTGTTTTTATGGTTGGATTCCCCGTGCAAACCCCCTTTCAATCAATTCCCCTGTGTAGGCAAAACACTTTGAAACACACAATCTGTACAAAATCTAAATAAGTGTATTTTGCAGGGGTCTTCAACCTTTTTGAGCATGACAGCAACAATTTAAAATATTTTCAGCATTTGGTGTGGTACATTCTTCTCACTCCCCCAACAACTTTTCTGTCGGTTCTTAGCCAAGGTTAGATTTATTTTTATTTTCTTCATTATGGTAAACATTCTTTGGTCAGCATTTTTAGAGGTCTACTTTGGTTTATCTGGTTTCTTTTGCATTGCTAACAAGATCCTTTTTTTCTTTGTAATTTACCAACCAGTTTGCTTTTGTAATGTTTCGGCTGTGTCTCTTCTCCATTTATTCAGTTTATCTGCTCAATAATGGCCAGTTCAAATGGCCAGTTCCACATGGGGGGGTTGGTGATGCTGTGAATAACCATAATTCCATGGTAAAATGCAGATATACATTTTCCCTGAAAACAAGAAGTTACCCTTGGAGGGGGTGGGGCACTGGAAAAAATAGGACTGTGTTATGATTGGTTGAGATGTGTGGTGGCCGCCTAAGCACCTCCCCCATTACATTAATCATGTATTATTTTGTGTTGGTGTGGCCCTGATCCAGTCACGTCTTTTAGTGCATCTGGACAGTTCAGAGGTGGAGTATGGCATAAGAACAAGTGAAATTACAGTTGTTATCCTGCTACTAAACTAATGCATATACCAGCATATTCCAGAAGTGTTTGTGCAACATTAGATCCGCTATTGGGTGAGATTAATTAAGCTACAAGCAGGAAGGTAGGAAGCATAAGTGATTTTGACTGTCACCTGTTTTGGTGCAAATTAAACAGGTTCACTGGAGAGGAAATAGCAAGACAACCCCCAAAAAGGGAATTGTTTTGCAGGTGGTGGCCACAGTCAGTTGCTCTCTCCTTAGCCTTCCTGACTGATTCTTCTCTAGTTTTGTGTTTTGCTAGTTTCCTTGTCACTACTGGTAGCATGAGGCAGTACCTGCATCCCATTCAGGTTGTACAGGTAGTCCAAATCCTCCAGGATGGCACATCTATACGTGCCATCGCAAGAACATTTGCTGTGTATCCCAGTACAGTCTCAAGGGCAGGGAGGAGATGGACGGGTACAAGATCTTGTATATAACTAAATGGACGGGTACAGGCGGTTACACAAGGAGACCTGGACAGGCCCGTAGAAGGGCATCAACCCAGCAGTGATGTTGCAACCTTTGTGCGAGGGGGAATGGGAGGAACACTGCCAGAGTCCTACAAAATGACCTCCAGTGGGCTACTGGTGTGCATATTTCAGACCAGGCTATCAGATGCAGACTCCATGAGGATGGTATGAGGGCCTGACCTCCACTAGTTTTGGGGTGTTCAATCCTGGTCCTGGAGAGCTACCATCCTGTAGGTTTCTACTCCAACCATAATTTTGCCCACCTGATTCTAATAAAGAGCTGGATGAAAAGCCAAGTCTAGTTAGTCACAACTAGGGTTGCAGAGAAAACCTACAGAATGGTAGCTCTCCAGGACCAGAATTGCTCTAGTGGGACATGTGCTCACAGCCCAGCACCATGTAGCTCTATTCAGGTGTGTGTTTTTGTTTCAATTTCCAATGAACGTAAAGAGACAAAAAAGCTTAATGTGGGCAGGTAGACTATTCATTTAATCTCTGGAGAACAATACTGCCACGGTAGAAATTTAAATCAAAACTGTAATTTTGTGGCATTCAATTGTCCTCGTAACTTTCCTGCACAGATGTTGTCCACTCAATCCTATTTGACCCTAAATGTCAGATTTCATGGTAGTTTGATCTGATTGTTATCTGTATTGGCGAATTTCAGATACTGCAGTTATCTGATATACAGTTTGTGCTTGGCTTCTCATTTCTAGTTTCTTGTGCAGATTCAGCTCCATATTATAACGGCTACCAACCCTTGGTCTCGTCTGTGATTGAAATAAATAATTCGTCAGTGTTGATTGTCATTTTTCCCTATGATGTGAAATTGTCTGGCAGTATTCTACCAATGGATCTTGATGAGGATGATTCATGGACCAAATTCAGGTTCACAGAAAGCTCGGCCCAGCCTCATCAGTACGACAGCAGTACAGCTGTGATAAAATAGGTATTTTACACATCCACTCATGTACAATAACAATATACTCAAATCCCCTTTACCGATGACCAGACAAAAACAAAATCTGCTCAAATCAACTCGGAGCAGCTTGGACACTGAATAGGAGAGACCATAGAGCAGAGACCGTTTCTCTGCTTTAACTTTAAAAGTGTTTTATTGATTGGTAGTGCTACTCAAGCTAGTACATTTGGAGACTTTTCTATCATTGTTCAGATAATGAAAAAAACGGATGAAAGCTCCTCCTAACAGCACCCCCACAAGCTGTGCTGAACACATCCACCTTAAATCTGCACGAGCTGCCCCGTTAGTTCCAGCGCAGGCACATGGAAAGTCCATCAGAATGTGAAAGCCTCAATCGGACATGGTTGACGACAGGTGCACCACTTGGCGAAAAGGTTATCAACATCTCGAACAGATTGCCGCCAGCACTTTCACTCCCGTAAAAAGAGCACCGTGATGACCTTGCTCTGACCACACTCCCGGGAGGTTTGGCACGATCAGGAACAAGGAAACAGCCTAATGGGTGTTGCACAGGGCCGAGATGTCTCCCTGTCACACCTCATCTAGACTGATGCATCAGGATTGTTCACACTGCTCAGGCCAGCCTATTACTGTCCAATTCCAATCTAGTCCGCTACCGCCACTGTAATGAAAAATAATTAAGAGGCTGAAAATGAGTTTTCTCATGAAATGGTTTCAGTGGTTGAACACAATCGCACTTGGCAGATGGCTGCAAGGGTGTACTTTAATATAGCAAAGACAGTTAATCATCTTCAAGGTGCATTCCCCAACAAACTTTTAATGCCAGCCCAGTTGCTGCGACAATGTAGTGAGTGAGAGAGATAGAAATAAAGCAGTGGAGGCGTTGTAGCAGCCAGTGTTTAATCAGTAAAAGTACAACTGTAACATACTTTTGAAAGTCTGAAACGATAGTAGAGTCCAGCTGCAGTAAGAGAAAGGCTGACACATGATGTGAAGTCGTGAACGGGGCTGGACGATCCTGATGACAAAATGTAGAGCTTTCCACCCTGTCTCATGTATCACCGCATCTAATGGAGTCGATGTGGCATTTGATTTCTTAACGCATTAGCGTTTTCTCTAGAACGTTGTCAGAAGTCGTTAACCGCTGGAGACATTCAGGTGCGTCGGCCTGTTCTGAGGAATGCCTGACTCCTTCACATCAGTGGTTCTCAGCTTCAGGCCTCAGGACCTGGAATACTGCTGGTTTTCATTGTAGCCCTTTAATCAGAGTCTGGGATTAGACCTGGGACACCAAGTGAATGTCACTAACAGGTCACAAAAGAATTCGAGCAATACCCTGGGTCACTCACTGCTGGGTAACAAACTAATAGAAGCCAGTTATTGCATAAATTACAACAGCCACAGTTGTATGAATCAGTAGTAATCTGTTGTGACAGACGTATAGAGTGAACTGATTAAACCAGATCCTGCTGCTCACACAATACCAGTCAAGTGGCTCCACCCACTTAGCTGAGAGCTACGAATATCAGTAAAGAAATGTCAACAATGTTATTTTTTGATTTTGCTATCTGCATTCTGTCACATTCCAGGCATTTAGCAGACATGCTTATCTATACCTAATTATGCAATGCATACAACTTAACATAGCCGGATCAGCCAAGCACATGCTACAGGCCATGTGTTCTTCAATAAAGATGTTATCGGCAAATTCAGGAAAACAGAAGTCATTATTATTGCTTTTTCTATTCCTTTTTCTCTTCTAATTTAAGATATTTCTTTGAAGTGGTGGGGTATCAGATGTTTTTGGGACATTGGCCAGGGACTGTCCTAGCATCAGGTGAAAGCTGGTTCCACTGTAAGAATGCCAGGACAGAGAAAAGAGCTTTGACCGGGCTGAGCTGGAGCTGATGTCGTGTGGGGGTTGGACGGCCAAAATCAACAGAAAAATCAACTAGGGCTGCAGGAAATTATGGTTGCATTGTGCTTCAATCAGTCCTCACAATGAATGTCTAGGAAAAAGGTTAATTTATCTTGCCTGCCTCTCGACTTTCACTGTGTTGTTGATATTTGAATGGTATCTTTCAGTATAAAAATGTTAATGTTGGAAATAAAAATGACTTATTTACATGCAGAGCTCTGGAGTCTTTGTTACAGATTTATGTTGAAAACTCATTCAGTTAGGATTTGTTCTGCAGTATTGTACCCCTCCCGCCCTCACCTCAAACACCCCTACTTCTCTCTGGAGGACATTGTTTACTGCTTGAAACACGCTACATGCCACAAAAATAAATACAGATAAAAAATACTGTTTCAAAATATTCCATTCAAATGAAAAATATTCAAACCACCTCCTGAATTCTGTAACTTTTTTTTACAGCATGAACAGTTTACGGAACAACATGGAATCAGAATTGATTTAATCAAAATGTTGATACATAAAGACCATAATGTCAAATAAAAGAATCCAACCGGCAAATTGTTGTAAAATAATAATTACAAATAGAAAAAAGAAAATAATTGGTGGCCTACATATTCACCCCCTTTCGTCAGTATTTGGTGTAGACATCTTAGTTAGCAATTACACCCATGAGTCTGGGAGGATAAGTTACTACCACCCTGACACATCTGGTCACAACAGAATTTACCCAGTCTTCTTTACAAAATCTTTCAAGCTCCATCAAGTTGAATGGGGATATTTGGTGAACAGCAATTTTCAGCTCTTTCCTCATATTCTAAATTGGATTTGGGTCGGGGCTTTGACTTGGTCTATTCAGGAAAATGTGCCTTATTGTTTCAAGCCAATCTGTGTGTTTGGGGTCATGGTCCAACCGGATGAATGATCTTCCAAGTCCCGGGGTCATTGTCCAGCCGGAAGAATGATCTTCCAAGTCCCGGGTCTCCATATCATGATGCTGCCACCACTCTACAGTGTGTTAGGGATAGTGTACAGTACATTGCAGTGTTAGGCTTTCTTCTAATATAGCCCCTAGTGTTAAGGCCAAAACTCTATCTTTTGGTCTCATCAAACCACAGAGTTGTCTTCCACTTGGTCTCCTAAATGCATTCCCAGCAAACTCTAGCTTTGATTTGTGATTTACTTTTCTAACTCTTACGTAAATGACACTTTTGTGAAGTACCAAGGACATTGTTGTAGAATGCAAGGTGTCTCGTAACTCAGCCAGAGAAGACTGGAACTCCTATTTGAATCGACATGGACTGTTTGGTCTCCAGTGGATAGTCAATACCTTGATCATATCTACACCGATTGGTGATTCTGAAGAACTTTGGACACATTCTTAACAATGGGCTTTTGTCAAGAATTGTACTAACTTAAGCAATAAATTATCTTCTGTTGTATATTTGCAATGAACTTAGACCACTTTTTTACTTGTTTTAACACTTGTCCATTATTACATTGGCTTAATCGACCTTTTGTGTGGCAAAAAACCCTCTGTAAAACTATTTTGATTTAATGTTGCAGTTTAATGAAATGTGGAAATGTCAATACTTTGGGGAACCTTTCTAAACATAACATTAAGTGAAAATGATCTGCTCCTTTCAAGCTTTAAGTATTTTGTTTTCCATTTCTTACGAAAGAACACATGCACGTATTAATAAAGCTGTTACTCAAAAAAACATAATAGCTGAAAATAGTATTGAATCATGTTTTGGCTCATTTTTAAGGGGAAAATTCTTGAGTAAATCTCTTGTGACCCCTGTGGCTCACACAATATTACAGTACATACAATACAGCAGTCAGGGGGTTTTAAAATGTGAGTTCTTCAATTACCTGTTTATATAATGAAGCAAATTCCATTTAGCAAAATCATTATTTGAGTCTTTAACATGTTTCCTCTCCCCCATCCATATTAATTCTTCAGAGAAATCAGGCCACTGCCGGTCTGAGTAATCCTACTAATGTTACCACTCCGAGTACTTTTGAGTGTGGTTACTTTGCTTTTAAGGACCTTTTATCTAAAAAAATAAACAGGAAGAATTTGACTATTCATCAGTTACAGTAAAAAAGCGCCTTGGCGTTCTGACTTCCAAAATGTCCTAAGCTACATTCTGCAATGTAACATAAACACGTCTGAATACATAACGGCTGTCTCTTTCAACATCAGTGTAATGGATGGATGTAAACAGTGCTGGTCTGTCAAAAAGAAGCAGTAATAAGGTATGCATCAAATTGTACAGCACAAGTGGGTTTTACACCCAAACAATTACAATTCTATTCAGTTTCACATACAGCACCCACAACAATTATCCTATGTTCCACAATATAAACAATTTTACAAATATGCCAGAGCTTCCATTTCGTGAGTTCCTGAAATAAAATGTGCCTTACTTAAGGACTGAGGCTGCCCTGACCTTATAGATTGCACTCCTGACCAGACTATAAGCAGTTAGCACCGATTGCTGAGGACAATTCTAACAAGAAATTCCCCATTATGGGCTCTGAAATAAGATCTAAATGGCTTATAAACAAACAGCATTAACTTCAAGTCTCTTGAGTCTTCATCCGTTCATGCGCAGAAACCAATGGTGAAATGAAGACACAATAGCTGTGTGGGTGAAACGGCAGTCTGCTGGCTGACTGGATATCAGGTGAAGGAAATATAGTGTTTTTTTCTCCCATCCATCATATCCCTGACAGTTCTCCTTGAGATAAATGGACACCTCAGCCGGGGAGTGAGTCATCTGTGGCTTTCGGTGGACGCCGACCGCAAGAAACACAAACCTTTGTCGACTGACAAACATAACAATCCCATCACTTCTCATTGGCATGCCTGCCTATTACCCACAGGTGAGGCTGTAATGAACCTTACCTTAAAATGCCTCAGAATAACTGGTAGAGAGAGAGAGAGAAAGAAAAAGCTAGAGAGAGAATGAGAATGTTTGTTGCAGACGCTAGTGGGACAACCGTTGTTTGAAGTATTTTGTCATTTCATTGGCTCCACAGCAGCCAGGCACGCCAGACATAAATACTGTATCGGTGGAGAATTCAAGATAATGCTGTCTCCAAAACAGTTAAGCGGCAAAGAATGTGTGTCTTTATATGAGACAAATCCACACCATATGTGTTTATGTTAGAAAGAAAGGTTGGTCTGCTTCACTTCGGAAGGCAGTAATCAGTCAGGAAGCTCAACTAGGCAGAGAGAGAAAACATATCCATCCAGTGCATGAGGCTGGGTCAATGTTTCCTCCTACATTTAAAGGACCACAACCTAGTACCCATGTGCTGAGCTTAGTGCTGAGAGGTCAGACGAAGTAACCAACCTCTGCGTCGTCTGTTCTATGTTGTCTGCCAACATAATTACGAGCGCAACTTAACTTTTACTTGTAGAAACACCGTCTTCTGTGTAGGCCTCAGAATGGCCTCCAGTGAGCCATTAAAGAGGAGAGAGTAAACATGATTTATGGTTCATTTATTGTTGTTCTCAAGCATGAGCAATATTCCACATCAAGTATTTCATAGATCTTTTGATGTATGGAATAGATGATCTTTTCAAGTATTCAATAGACCATCTATTGAATAGACGTCCTAAGTAAATGGATTGCTTACAATTAAATGGCAATAGGCATTCCAATGAGGACTGGAATTAGCTGGTGTGGTTTCAGAGTATAGGCCTGCTCTGTGCTGTCCTAGACTAAAGACAGTAAAGATGTTACAGGTTAAAGCAGAGATTGGATGATGCCCATTCTTACATGGCTTTGTGGATAATCAATGTATTTTAAACTGATGGACAGGGCCCATTAACTGTAATTAATGATGTTTGGATTGTAAATATTCTTACAGATATTTTCTTTGACAGAATTATTTTATAGAACAGAGCAAACACAAGTTTTTACTAACAGAAGTAATGGTAATGTTTTTTTTTTTGAATAGCTGTTTTAATGGAGGCTTTTCTGTATTTCAGAGCTCTATTATGGTGACTTTTACATGGTTGAGGTTGTCTATTGCTACTGACTGTTGTCTGAAACCAAACTCTTACGCATTGTAGGTGAATATTTTATTATAAGAGGTTTATGAGAGTTGTGCCACTGAGGTTGGTACTCCATAACAAGATTTTCTTATATTTTCAGATATAGACGTCTCACTTTATAAAGATCCATTGTACTTAAGCCACATGTGGTGGCTTTCATAACTGTAATTCACCGGCTTCCGCAATGAGGAGCAGATTCTGATTAATTAAATATTGAGCCAAATGTCACACAGACAGACAGCTACACAGCAATACAGGCAGGGGGAGCCACCATTTATGGCTGGCTGAAGGCATGAATGCTGCAAGCCCACCTGCTCGGTAATTAATAAAGACCTGCCATTTAGTACAGCACTTCATCTTGATCTTTGATTTTCCTGTCAGAAGCTATTAAGACACCCCCTGGTCTTCAACCAAAACCCTGCGTGAGGCCATGTCTGAAATGAATCAACCTGATTTAGATGGCATATTAAAACGGAGCCAAAACCCAGGATACTGAACAACGGGAGCCATATGTGAAGGCCTGGACCAGTCCATGTGATGGCTTGGACCAGTCCATGTGAAGGCTTGGACCAGTCCATGTGAAGGCTTGGACCAGTCCATGTGAAGGCTTGGACCAGTCCATGTGAAGGCCTGGACCAGTCCATGTGGTGCTACAGTATCATGCCTCAAGGTGAGTTAAAACATTTAGATAAATATGCCATTTTTACCACGTGTCAGTTCGGTAAGTTTGATCATGCCAGTACTTATCAATCAAAGTAAACTTCAGAACCATACCATAACTCTGTGTTTCTGCCCCATTAAGAAATATGAGCTGTAAATGGATTCAACTGGTATAAGAAAGTGGCTACGAAAGTGGCTTTTTTGAAAACCATAATTTTCCCATTTAAATAGAAATATTATTTTGTGATGATGAAAGGTTTTGGTCCAAATTATTGACAGCTTATTCTGTTAATTACAACATGTAATAAACCAGCATGCATTATTCAGAGTATTGATTATGAGTCTATAAGTAGACTGCTACCAGAAAACCTTCTGTTTTTATTTGCAGCCCACTTTAGCACATCAGCAGTTATTCTTAAAGAACAAAGTAATTTCAACGCATGTAGCACTTGCAGTCTTTGCATCTTGAAAATGTAATGTAATAACACCATACATGTCAGAGCACAGGAGGAAAATGCGTTGTAAACATACCTGCCCGTCAAAGCTGCCACTTATAAATCCCTCTGCTGTCTAAACCCCTCTTTTGTTTACTTATTTCAAAGTATTTTTCTCAATCTAACATCAAGGTTGTTTTTCATATCCGCTTTTCCAAACTGCACCAGTACTTGGGCGCCGTCATTACGGCAGGCCCTTTGTAGCCTGTGTCACACACCCTATTTCCTGTGTTGCGTGTTACTTCTGACCAGGTAGTGCACTGTGAAGGCATTAAGGTAACATTTAGGAGTCGGGTTCGGTGTTGCGTTGCCTCGTCTACTCAACCCACGTGTTTGCCTTCACATCTTCACCAGCTCTATCTCATTTCCCCGTGCCTCTGATCTTATGGCCAAGAGGCCCTTACTTTGTTGTTATTCAGCTGGCTGTTTTTTTTTCACAGGGCAGTTACCGGCTCTTTTGTTGGCCATTTGATATGTTTATTTACCGTGTGGACAGCTTTGATCTGCGCGGGGCAGCGGGGAGGGTGGCGACTGTGCAAGGAGAAGCGTGCGCCTGCCTGAAGGGGAACGTGTTGTGAGCGGTACCGTGTCTGCTCTGGGTGAGAAGAGACAGCTGAGCCGAGGGTTAAGATTGATGCAGAGCAGGTTGTGTCTCTCTGGCTGGCCTGACCAGTGGGGGGGTTATGTAGTGGGGGTGAAGACAACCATCGTCACCGACTGATTGACTGGCAGCGTCTGACACAGCCATGTGAGGTCCAGGCTGGCCCTCTCAACGGGAGTAATATCCGAACGGGAGTACCGAGGACAAAATAGTCCATCCATGTTGCCAGCCATCATGGTTCAGTAAACATGAGTCATTGTAAAATCGGAAAACATGACATACAATTCTATGTTTGATGGTTCAGTTTTAACATTTCTGGACATTACATAGGCCCAAACCAAGCCAATATATAAATATATTTTAAATGCAAGATGTTTTAAATGAGCCACAATGTTGAAGACGATATGTGAAACCATGTCATAACAAATCGCCATACTGCAATAGAAGATTCTAGGATACTGAAAAGGCTTGAGGGAAACCAGAATAATCCAGTGCTGCTGAACCTTCGAACAACAAACTCCCCCAAGACATTCTCATCAGAGTGAGACAGAAAACACACTCATTATTAGGCGCTTGCTAATATTAATTATAATTGATCAATATAACAGTCATGATTTCAGGCTGGATTTCATTTCATTGGCAGCTGACATTGTGCTTTTCTAACAGCCTAATCTGGTTCATTTCAAAGAATAAACAACGTTTTGCACAACACTGCATATAATCTCTCGTCCCAGTGTGTGTCCATGGTTTTCCAGGAGGTGTTTATTCATCCCAGACACTCTAATGCCTTTGGAATAACAGCTGAGGCATGTGTGTCCTTTATCAGTGACACATGTACAATTCATGAATGTACTGGGTAAACCCTGATGACACTTTGACCTGGGGAGGGATTTTCTGCCATGCCGAACCATAATTGTTTTTGATTAAAGACGTGCAACCTTCTCATAGTTGTAGACACACGTAACACACACACATGCACAGTATCTGTCTGCCTCTGCTCATTAAGGGGTCATGAGAGGACGTCAAAATATGGGATATGGGTTTTATCAGTTATTTCTAAGTGTACACTCCTATCTCTGTGCTTCTATAGGATGACCACAGCCTCCAGAGTTTGGCCAATGCTAGGCAATAGTTCAACAATCCCAGAAAGCCGTCTGATCGCTGTCTCCTGAGCCCAGGTGAAAGATAAGCCTTGATGCTAACCAGTATAAATAAATCATAAACGCTGTATCACGCATTCCATTTTAACTGTTTACAAGCACAGTGGCCCTGCAGATATACGTGACTGCACTGGACTTGGAGCTCAGACACAGTTGTTATTAGTCCATGGATTCCTATCGGGATGGAGGGTTCAAAGAAACACTGGCGCAATAAGGATATGTAATCCAAGTCATAGCCACACCAGAGTCTAAGATCAAAGACATCTTGTATCATACATAATAATGCCGAGACATAGTTGATGCAGCCTGTTTGTGTGCTTGCGATAAGTGTATACAAGCCCAACTGTCTTGTTAAGGCAGATTGCTGTTGGATGTTCCGCAGACTTCCGTCTCTGTTCTGCCAGACACGAAGGACTAAACAGAGAGATAACACGCTGGATCCTGGCAGAGTCTGTCTTTCTCTGTGTGAAACCATGTCTGTGCTCCGCGCTAAGCAAGTCCGGGTAGCAAAAACATCACCCCCCCCAAAAAGGCATACTCAGAAACAAAGCCACACGTAATTTCCGCTTCACCCAAAGATGAAATCCACTTCATAATTTTTTCAAGGACACAATCAAGGAATATTGAAAAGGACCAAGAAACTTTCTTTAAGTTTAATGTAAAGTATATTATTTTTTTAATTTCCCATATCCAAGACCCAATCAATTGGTTTACTCTCTGGTGGTTTGAATTCTGGGAGCTTCGGCAAAGCACACGTCCTTTGACATTTACAAAACAATTTAGTACATTCTTGTTATGCATTTATTCATACATTTTTTGGCTCATGAATACAAATGTGATGGTGACCCATCTCACCAGACCTAAGAGGTTTATGAGAGTTGTGCCACTGAGGTTGGTACAATACTTCTTCATGCACACACATACCAAAAAAACAACTAACGATCAGCGATACGACAGGTCCCAGTACTCTGCTCATTCAAATGGATATGAATGAATTCTGAAATGTCCAGTTCCAGAGATGACAGGTGCCTTCCTAGAGCTGTTTTGATAATAAAATGTTATTCTGTTTTTTGCGAAGCCAACATTTGGGTATCTAATTCATACCTTGGGTTGCCATCATCCCAGGTAAATATGAATCTCCTTCAAACTGTTGATGCTGTTGAAACTTTGGAATAGGTTACAAACCACATTTCACTCCTAGATTTACAAAACTGGCCAAGCCCTGTCTAGTCCATTGGGGAACGATGATGGACATGTCCTGATTTAAGATTTTGATTTAGGTTTGGGCGCTGACTGGCCCATTCAAGGACATTTACCTTTTATGTTCTTAGCCAATCCACTGTATCTTTGTCCTTGTGCTTTTGGTCATTATCATATTGAACTCCTAATTTTAGATTTCTTCAGAGGGCAGCAGTGTTTCCTCAAATACTTTTTTTATTGGTCTATTCATTTCCACAACAATCCTGCCAATCCCTGATGAGAAACATCCCCATAACATGATGCTGCCGCCCCAATGTTTCACAATTCTGATAGTGTTCTTTGGATGATGTACCATGTTGCTTTTGTCTTGCTTTCTCTACACCTACCAATGAAGGTGTCAGGGTAGCCTAGTAGTTTGAGTGCCTGATACGACTGAGGCACTCTGGAAAGATTACAAATCTATTGTTCTCTCAGCAAGGCAGAGATGCTCCTGTCACACTAACCTGGCAAATTATTGTACATATAAATGCTTAAGACATTGTTGTCTCTTGCAAGTCTGCCAAGGTTGCATTTACCTTTGGTAGCCTCTCTGATCAGTTTCCTACTTGCTGGGTAATGCAGTTTGGAGGGATTCCCCTAATTTGTTTATTTCCACAACATTTTCCGTTAGTCCTTTTGAAAGTTCCTTGTCGCACATTGTTGAGTGTTTGCACATCATTACAATATATGTTGGCGCATGATTTTAAAGGTGACAGGGAATGTGGAGTATTGTCCAATAGGTTTACCCAATCTTTGTCATAAAAAAATCCACTAGATAATCGCTTTTAATTCACCATAGTGCTTGTCAAGGTTTAGCAAGAAATGCTGTTGCCTTGTGTGTGATCAACTTGTTTCTTTGGCCAATCTGCAAGTAACAACGCCGCATTGGTCATGAAGCAGCTTTTTGTTGTACATCTCCAACGCCATAAGAGTTTTTCACAAGTGTTATTGTTATCATGAGGGCTAATTTACTTGCTTCTAACATTGCGGGGAACATGTCCCCTCTGCAACCCGGCCGCCTCCACACCCTTGCATTTAGTTATATACAAGATCATTTATTTATCGCTTATTATCATTTCTTTTAGAGCTCTGTTATGAAATAAAAACAGGTCATTCAGATACATTTGAATAAAAAACTGTTGGATTAATTTAAAAAAAACATAGAATTAGGAATCTCAATTTGGATGCAAACAAAGTAGTCTTACTTTGAAGGAAAAGTATAGTTGCTTCAGATGATCCATAGTAGCACTGTCAAAACAGTCCATAAGCCATTTGCTAATTAATCAGATCTTATCATATATACAGTAGATTATTTTCATCATTTAGGCTCATTTCTACACAGTTTTTCAGTACCTATAATCGTTGGCTATATTATGATTACATTTTGGATGCTTTCACATCCCCATTTATTTTCTTCAGCATTTAAACTCAATCCCTAGAATCTGTATAATAAAAAGTTGCCGTCCAAATGCGCCAATGATAAATTATACCCAGAACATAACACAAGAATGATCAATCATTTGATAAAAACGAGCTCTGTTCAAATTTGAAACAAAATGGCGATTGCATAAATGCAAAAAAGAATAACGTGCTTTCACAGGTACTGTTGATACAAGAGTCACATGAAGGCCTTAAGGAATCCAACCCACCAATACATCCTCATTAAAATGATAGATTTTGAAATGTGACTTTTTTTCTGCTCTTATCAGATTTCAGCAAACTTCCATTAGTCCAGGTGCGATGCCCTCCACCCTGCCCTCCCCACACCACCTGATGTAATCAGACATGTGAGCCACCCAGCAGGTGTTGTGTGCTTTGTAGCCATCTCTCTGACCCTGACCTCTCTATAAATAACGCCCTTCACACTCAACCACAACCAAAGACCTACCATACACTGACACACAGGTGATAATTGTATCCATTCCAGTCCCTTCCCTCCATGCATTATATCACGTAGGGAGCGCACTGTAGCTTTTTCTTGTCAGAATCCTTTAAAACAAGATACAGTTGAGCGGTCTATGCAAAATGACCTGATTAATATGCAAAATTAAATCAGTGATGACATTGTGACTTTGACACACTGCCGGGAGGAAGGTCAGTGCAGTTCTGCAGACTCAGGAAGAAAAAGAAGAATGCTTCAAAAGGTTATATTTGCCATCAGTGAAATAAGATTCACATAGATTTACAAATACGTCATGGAAATCATAACTCTAGGGGTCAACTCTGTTCCTTCAACTGTTTTTGAGGCCATCTTGAAAAACACATTTTTAGCAACCACGAGTTGGTGACAGGGCTGGTGGTGTGTATTTTGACCCTAGCCGTCATTGTTAGGTGACAAATGTCACTTCCTATTCCTCTCTATCATATTATAGAAGTGCTGTCTAGCTGTTGACAGATGTCTAATATTAATGAATATTCTGTGCACCACTAGACTCAATGCTGTCAACCCAGCTTTGATTGTCATTTCGAAAGAAAAGTTCTGTCTGTGCCCCAGCCATGGACTTTGTTTGACTCCTAGTGTATTTTCTGCCGTAACCTGTTTGTTTGAAGGCATTAACAGCAGCACAGTGATCACTTGGTGTTTGACAGTCCCCAGCATTGGGGCTAAGCTTGGGCTTTTCTTTCATTCACAGTGAATTATGGCGGCCAGACAAGTACATTTTTGAGTGACTTCCTATATACTGATATCTCTTTTTCTTCTTGGCTAGCAGAGACTCTTATCTTAGCTGATATTTTCTAATCTAGCAATACTACTGACATGAATCACATTTTAAATATTGATTTAGTTTACACAGTCATTATAACACAACAATATAACAGTACAGCTTAAATATACATACATACATATGTACATACACGTTAATGTAGTAACGTCTTATTCCTGCGTTGAAAGGCTACGGCGATTGTATAAATTACCATGTTATGATCACATAGTTAAACCCAAGTGCAAAATCCCCGCTAACGCTGGGCTCAGTAAACGACACATTTCCATGGTGTTTGGCCACAATAACCAAGAGCCGTGTGCATCTGCAGTCTGCCAGCAAAGTTACGCCATGACCCCTCTGGAGACCAGCAGGAACCCATAGGACTCCATTCACTGGCAGATCTTTTCAGCACCAAGCTCCTCCCATCAGTTGGTAATGATATTGGTTTCTCTCAGCACGTCTTTTGAGCAGTGGCCTGGTCTCAGGGCTCTTTTGTTGCACTGGGCTCGATGGCGAAGGAGTATCTCTTTTCCAGTGTGAACCTGCAGCTCTATAGAGAGAAAGCTGAGTACAGAGCCCCTGTAGACCCGGGCGTTCTCTTTATATCCCGCCGCAGTGTTCCTCCCGGGACAGGCGCAGTGGGCTTGCTCTTTCTACCAGATGATTAATCTTCTCATTATCAGGCATCACACTTAAAGGAGCCTTCTTCTGCTACCAGCTGAAATGGTGCTGCTGGTGAAGGTGTATCAGCATGGAATCAACAATCCTCTAACACTTGGGACTTTGGAGAATATTCATATATTTTACTTATGTCTAATGAAAGGTATCTGGTATAATGTAGGAAAAATCATTCCCCCCCATCCATTCATGAAACAGAAACGTCTATCCATTTACAATAACACACAATCTGCAATCTTATTAACAGTAAGCAATAACATGTCGCCCACATAACGAGAGCATCCCCAGACCATTTAATTTCTCTCGAGTTTTTATATGAAACTTCTGTCAGTTTGAGCAGCGTTGCTCTATCTTCTGGCACAGATGCAAAATTAAAGTGCATTCTGAACAGCGGGGGGGGGGGGGGGGGGGGG
>JACXGJ010001206.1:0-28115 GCA_016801105.1 Esox niger
CCGCCGCCCGAGCCAGCGGCGCCCCCTACTGTCCCGGCCGCTCCCCCGCCGCCCGAGCCAGCGGCGCCCCCTACTGTCCCGGCCGTGCCGCCCCCTCTACCCGTCCCGGCCGCGCCGCCCCCCCTGGCCCATCTCGGCCGCTCCGGGTGCTGGGCTTTCCCCGGTCGGTCTGCTGCCGATCCACCCGCCCCCCCTTGACTCTCCTCGTCTTGCGGTCGGGAGCCCGCGCCTTTGGGGGGGGGGGTACTGTCACGTCCTGGCTATGCCCCTAGCCATCTTTGTGCTGGCTGGGGCCATAGTCAGGACATGGCCAGAAGAGGTGCCTCTAGGCACCTCTATGTGCTTTGGTCTCCCCAATTGGAGGCAGGTGTTCGTTATTGCCTCCAATTGGGGAACCTATTTATGTTGAATGTTTGCACACAGTTGTGGTTCATTTTGGTTGTTAGCCGTAGGATCTATTACCCAGTCATCGTGTCTGATTTAAGTTTGTAAGTTTGTTTCTTTTGTTACTTTACAATAAAACTATGGATTACTACTCATACAGCCGTTCTGCCTCTGCCTATCTGTCCTCATACCCCGGACCATATGACATTGTCTCACTAACAAGTGGTTTTCTTGGGACCACACAGCTGTTTAGTCCCAATCTATTGAGTTTTCATTGTATTGGGCATGTGTCTCATTACATGTATATATTTTTTTTATTTTAACACACAAACTCAAAACTAGCACACTAACGTTACATAGATTAAAAAATCTTCATAAAACAAGAAACCAGGCTATTTCAGCCAGCCTGCAATAGAAAGTGTTGCCCTCACAAGATTCAAACCCAGGTTGCCTGAGTGGAAGGCTGTGTTATTAACCACTACACCACAGAGCTGTACATTTGATAGGTGTCAGTACAGCCTCTTGTGTCTACCCTGAAAAAATCTTTTTTTGCCATTGGCTGTTTTAACAGCTCATTGGCCAATCAGGAACGATATTGATACAGTTAAACTGACTAACGTTTCTTATTAAGTTTACCTCCACCACAAATAGCACCTATGAACTGTAAAGATTTATTGCGATCCACAAATATCATTAATAAATGTTGCTTTCAGCAAATTCAATCTTAGGTCTTCTGTATGAGAGGCACTGTCTTGAACCACTACACCATGTCATTACACATTTCAGCAGTCGCTAGATACCATTGTGCATTGTGTTAAACTAACTAACGTTTCTTATTACATTTACCTCCACCATAGCGTCTATGAACTGCATGGCTTTTGCCATTGGCCGTTTTTACAGCTTATTAGCCAGTAATAGGCTTACTAGTATCTACTAACTTCCTAGGAATAATCAAAAGAATTGAGCAATTGCTAGGGAGACTGAAGATGAACGTTTCGATGCCATTTAGTTAAGGCTTACTATAATGTAACTACTGTATGTTGTAGCCAGCAAATGTGTTTGTTTATCCTGACCCAAAATGCATGCATGAAAGCTTACCTCAAATATCCACCAGAAACAGTCGCAATATAAGTGTAAACCATTTTATTTCAGGCTTCTATAATGTAAATAATAAAGGTTCTAGCCAGCAACGTTTTCATCTATACAGAATAACTTATAATGCGTTTTTTGCTTTACCTGTGAGGAGATATGAAGGCGGGACCTATAGCTAACAGTGGTTTGCTTCTCTAACCACTACGCTATTTGACAAGGGGTACTCAGTCATGCAGTTACGCACTCAGTAAGAGACATTCGCTCTTCTTGACCAGCTCCGCTTACGCAGCCCGGCAAAAATTATATTAAAAATTGTAAAGTAGAACATCAGGAAGGAGCCTCTAACATAATACAATTATTCAATTTGCATAAAAAACAGCACTGGAGCCCCTGAGGGAATACTTTATTTTCTCAAGACCTAAAAAAAATTATGTGACAGCCATTGAGAAGGAGGTGAAAATACTTCCTGTTCAAGAGAAAACTGCATCAAGCCATTAGGGAGATAAAAGCAACAATGTCTGCTTGGTCACCAGACCGAGGGAAATTGACTGTCATCTTGAACTTCTTCCATTTTCTAATAATTGCGCCAACAGTTGTTGCCTTCTCACCAAGCTGCTTGCCTATTGTCCTGTAGCCCATCCCAGCCTTGTGCAGGTCTACAATTTTATCCCTGATGTCCTTACACAGCTCTCGGGTCTTGGCCATTGTGGAGAGGTTGGAGTTCGTTTGATTGAGTGTGTACAGGTGTCTTTTATACAGGTAACGAGTTCAAACAGTTGCAATTAATACAGGTAATGAGTGGAGATAAGGAAGGCTTCTTAAAGAAAAACTAACAGGTCTGTAAGAGCCGGAATTCTTACAGTTTGGTAGGTGATCAAATAAATAAAATGCAGTAAAATGCAAATTCATTATTAAAAAAATCATACAATGTGATTTTCTGGATTTTTTTAAAAATTCCGTCTCTCACAGTTGAAGTGTACCTATGGTAAATATTACAGACCTCTACATGCTTCGTAAGTAGGAAAACCTGCAAAATCAGCAGAGTTTTAAATATTTGTTCTCCCCACTGTATATGTCTCTATAGGAGCCATGCACAAGCTACTGAAAAAACGCGCGAGGGGTGATTAGCGGCTGGATAGCATCGCTAAGATGCATTTGCTTTTGACAGATTAAGTCAGACAACTGGGTAAAAGAACAGGCAAATTGTCTCGGAACAGTTCTCTGTTTGTGAGTATAGAATTCTAATAGAACAATGTAATATATGCCTATTTAGGGAATGTCATGAAAGGAGGGTGTAATTTTCTAAATTAATGACAAACTCAAACGCCAATTGGCATAGGCATTTGGCAGTTCTAGCATAATGAATAGCAAAAAGGTATTGCCATTCAATTGTGCAGAATGCTTTCTCTGCATCTAGAGAGATTACCAGCTCAGGATATTTAGGGAATCATTTGTAATACATGGTAACACTTAACAGTAAGGAGACATTCATTGACATTAGTTAAAATGTAGTAAATGAAAAACATGAATTATAGATCTTTGTTTTAACATTTACTACATTCATTTAATATGCAAATGTTCATGTTTATTTCTGTTGAAGTAAATCTATTCATACATTAACTAATGATTGAGGACGAACTTGAATGAACTATTCTTTGTGTTACTCTATACTTTATGAATGATTATGTGCACATGCAGTACAATTACTAAATAGTGAGGAAATATTCACCAAATATACTGTTTGCAAGGTATAGAGTATAGGTATACAGTAGATTAAGGTATGTTTAAAACCAACAGCAATAAATGTATTACCAACGTTTGTGAGATATTCATTAGCATGACATAATAGTAGTTAACAATTTTCTGAAAGCAATTGTGACCCTTAATGTAAAGTGCAAACCGTATGAATAATAATAACAATAATAATGATAATAATAATTTACATTTAAAAAGTCAGCGTGACATTGGTTTGGACTTGAAATACATTGGTGGTTCATTTAAATAATTCTATTGTTTAAAAAGTATAAAAGCTATCAAAAAGGTCTGCACAAGCAACCCGAGTTCGAGCATTTGGGATGATTGGGAATTGGTTTTGTGTTTATAACTTTTACCGTTTAGACTGTAGAGGTGGAGGAATAATAATAATACCTAGAGAAGTACATTTCCAGAAAAAAATCTAGTGTTCTTGCTAGCTGTTTAAAAAGTTTTAATGGTTTGAAGTTGTGTATCTATTGAAAGCTTTGGAGTCTGTATGTTTCAAAGTTCAAGAGATACTGTTGGTGAGGGTAATTAGCATACATTAGCATACATGACATAGTAAAAGCTAATAAGTGTTCATTCGAACAATTCAAAAGATACATCCTATTAGTAAATTTACAAAAATTAGGCTGATAAGCATATGTAAAATGCATAACAGTTTCATGAATTGTAGTGCTGATAGCTTAAACCTGTGAAACAAAGTTGGTTTTGTGTCTGTAGCCTGAAAGGTTCAAAAGATGTGGCCTAATAGCTAATTAGCAAATAAATAAATGGATAAAATTTTCAGAATTGTCAGTGGGGATAGCCTAAACGAGAGGAACAAAGTTGGTTTTGTGTCTGTAGCATGAACGGTTTATAAGATACAGCCAAATAGTCATGGTATGGTAAGTTGCATACATAAAATCGATGAACATTTCACAATTTGAGCTTAACTGATTAATCAAAGTTGGTCACATCTGTAGCTCGTATGGTATAGAAGATTTAGCATAATAGTTATTTAACGGTAATTATGCTAAACAGCATTCTTAAATTTGATAAACATTTATTAATGTAAAGTGGGGAAAGCTAAACTGATGAAAGAAATATGGTTTTGTCTCTGTAGCTCGAACAATTCAAAATACACAGCATAATTATTCGTTTACGCTATTTACGCTAATTAGCACACATAAAATCAATAAAGGTTTGATTATATGAACTGGAGATAGCCTAAACTGGGTAAACAACATTGCTTTGTGTCTGTAGCTTGAACAGTGCATCCTAATAACAAATTAATGCTAATTACACTAATGAGCCTATGTAAAATCGATAAACGTTACAAACTCTGAAGTAGGGATAGCCAAAACTGGTGTAACAAAGCTAGTTTTGTGTGTGAGTAGCTCAAAGATTGCAAAATCACAGACCATAAATGAATTGATGCTAATCACGCTAATTAGCGTACGTAAAATCAACAAAGGTTTCATTATATGAACTTGGATAGTCTAAACAGGTGAAACAACGTTGGTTTAATGTCTGTAGAATGCATGGTTAAAAGAATACAGCCTAATTGCTAATGAATGCTAATGATGTAAATTAGCATATGTTAAATCGATAAACGTTTCCTGATTTGAAAAAGGGATTGCCTAAACTGGTGTATCAACAATGTTGGTTTCATGTTTGTAGCGTCAATGGTTAAAAGCATGCAGCCTAATTGCTCATTAATGCTAATAATGCAATTTAGCATGAATAAAATCAAAAACATTTCCTATTTTTATGTAGGGATGTTTCTTGTCTGTAGCTCGAACGACTCAATAGATAAAGCCTTATAGTTAATAAACAGTAATTTTGCTAATTATCCTTTGTAATACCAATTACTGTTTCATAATTCAGTGGGGATAGCCCAAATCTGAAAGAAGTTAGTTTTTTTGTCTGTAGCTTTTCCAAATTTGTAGGAAGGATCTGCTAAATTGGTAAAACAAAGTGGGTTTCATGTCTCTACCTTGAACGGTTGCCAAAATACGGTGTAATAGGTTTTTCATACTAATTAGCATATGTAAAATCTATAAATGTGTCATGATATTAAATGGGAACAGTCAAAACTTTTGAACGAAAATAAGTTTCATGTCTATAGCTTAAAACGTTCAAAAGATTAGCTCATTAATGCTAATCACTAATGACCAATAATAAGTCTTTTTTCCCTTCTTTTGAAATGGAAAATACATTGGGATATATTTTTTTGTCATTGCAAACATCTACTGAGCTCATGAAAATACACAGTGCTTGTTTTGTATTACCTATAATGAATGCAGCTGAAAAAACATACAACTACTAAACATTACACATTTTAATTTTTACTTTAGTAGAATCCGTCTGTACTCTTTCCATGTCTGTGTATTGTAAAGGAAAGAACATAAATGAGATTCAGAGAATGCCAAACATGGCTAATAAAAAACAGATTTAAAGGCAAAATAAATAAATGGTGAAATGCACATACAAATCTGTATGAATGCTACCATATAACAAGTGCAGTTTAGGCCTACAATAGAGTTCTACTGCTACAATAATTGTGAAATGAAAAGCAATTGTCCACGGTCAAGCCCAATGTGGTCAGTTTCTTTAGAAATAATGCTATTAGAATTTTTGTGTTCCCGAGTGTTACCTTTTAGATATTTTAAGTCTGCTACACATACAGTTAAGCCCACAAGTATTCATTCCAATATATCAAATGTATAGCTATAGTGCATTTATATTTGACCAATAAGTTTCTTCTGGTTGGAAATGACAAACGAGTGAAAAAAATGGCAATACATTGTGCTGGAAAAACAAATAAATAACTTCACTTAATGTATTGTCACATTTTTATGAAAAATGCAATTTCCAAAATTTTTCATACACCTTGAAATTGTTGCAATTGTTTCTATACCATTTTAAATGGTCTTGTAATTTCCACTATGAGAGAGCATTCTAATTACCTATACATTAAGAACAGCAGAAGTAGTTCTCTGGTCAGTTACTAGTCAACTGCAAGTCATGGCTAAAAACAGAAAGTTATTCATTTGTGTCTCCAGCACATTATCTTACCTTATCACTTGTTCATGCCATTTCCAGACGGAAGAAACCTATTGGTCAAATATAAATTCACTATAGCTCAAAATTTGGCATGGGTATAAATACTTTTGTGTATAACTGTATCTGTTGTGTAGCCTCAGCTCATGACACATTTCTTTTCAGAATATACCATCAGATATTTCAAAAGTGAACTGATTATTTGCTCAGTTCTTCACTTGTAATGTTCTATATTGAACATGCCTATCTGCAATGTACTTGAAAACACTAATGAAATATTAGTGAAAACTTGAAGCAGATGGAAGTAAAAAGGGTCATTCCCACTGCATTGCTGCTGTAATATAGGACCCAACCTTAATAAAGACAGTGGTTTTAACTTCATTTCTCTATATAAAGGTAAAATAAACAAATAATGTTTTTAATACTCAACAATGATTTGATAATTGTTGATTATTAAGCAATAATCAAATCAATGAATGTTAAGCAAATATACAACATTTACCTGGTTCTCCCTGCATTCCAGGAAAACCAATCACACCTAAGAGTAGAAAAAAGAAAGCACAGCCACTGACAACTGATCAAACATAACTATGATACACAGGAATTTTACAATGGAAATAATCTGCTAGGCCTACCTCATGAGAGAGACATCTCTGTGGTCTACATTACATTGCATAATGACTATTCAACAGTAATGAATCCAAAAGAGCACACATATTCACATAATTAACATTTGCTTTACCACGACACATTGGGCTCTGGTCAAAAGTAATGTGCTATTAAAGGAATTTATGTTGAGACATGGAATTCTATCTGACTTTAGCGAATATTAACACTATGTAACATAATTTTTCTTCCGCGGTAGTAAGTGACATTTCATAATTGCTCATGTATAAAAAGGATAGAAAATGGCTATTATTCCCCACAAACTTTGCATTTGTGACCAGGACAGTGATATTTTGAAATGTAGAGAAAACTGGCAAATTGGTGACTTTTTGTCCACAAAGTCAGAAAAGAATGCATATAAATCCAAATTAACATGTATTTATAATAAAGTAACAAAAAGAAATTACAAAACATTTAGAAGTAGTTTTTCGAGATATGCACTATACTATATATCACTTTCATGAATCAGTCACCAAATGTAGTCTGCCATCATGTTCTCATTAAACTGTCCTGGGTAGTGGTGTTAAAAGTCCTGTATATCCTGGTGGAAGCTCTCATCTTGCTCCTTCGAGTATACTTCATGTTCTTTTTGAATTTATAACGATGAGCATCAACAAAATGGACTTTGAGGGACATCCTACAGCCCATTGTGGCATAGGTCTTAACCAGAGTCTCAATAAGCGCCACCGTTTTTGGCCTTGTGATTGCCCAGGAAGCCCTGCACCACTGTGACACAGATGTTCCAAGCCCCTTTCTCCTTCCTAGTGAGGCTCTTTGGGAATTCGTTGCACTCCAATGTCATCTTTATCCATGGTCCGACAAAGACACCAGCTTTGACCTTTGACTCAGACAGCTTGGGGAAGAAATCCTGACAAATAGTTTCATAAGGCCCAATTTGATGTTCAGTGGCATCAGGACCTTCTTGGAGTCCACCAGTGGCTCCCACTTGACATTGTTCCTATCCACAGAGAACTCGGTTTACTGTGGCAAATCCCACCTGTGGAAATGCACCTTGCTGTCTCTGCGGTCCCAAAGGCAAAGATATCAGGGAAACTTGGTAAAAATGCCTTGCCGCTTTTTACCAAAATCATTTCCACTATTTTGAAGTCTCCTAAGACCTCCCAGCCGTATTCATCATACTTCAATGCATCCATCTTGATGCTGCTGAAATCCTGTATTTATACTACATTTTATATTACTGGAAAGTTCTTGAAGTTTACTCCGCACCGAATCAATCTGAAATGTTCTGGAAAATAGGTACATTTCAAAATATCACTGTCCAGGTCACAAAAGCACATTTTGTGGGGAAAAATACATTCTTTCTAAACTTTTGTGGCATAAGCAATTAGGAAATAAAACTTACTACCCAGGAACAATTGTCTTTACCTTGATCACCAGTTGGGCCAGGGGATCCGGGAGGACCAAGCAAACCCTGATGGCCTTTGATGTTCCTATTGATCTGGATCAACTGTAGGTGATGAAAGACAGATTTTATCTAGCCCATGTCCAGGGGACCAGTGTTGGAGATTGATACATCATATAGTAGCCCCATTTTTATGTGAGACCAGTTTTGACCAGAACAACTGAAAATATCAACTACACTGCTCAAAAAAAATAAAGTGAACACATAATCCTAACAGTATAAGAGCAAATCAGATAAACTTCCGGGATATCAATCTGTCCAGATAGGAAGCGTAAGCGATTATGAATCAGTGTCACCTGTTTTGGTGTAAATGAAAGGAAAACAAGTGTACTGGAGATGCAACAGCAAGATATCCCTAAAAAAGGGTATTTTTCAAGTGGTGTTCACAGACAATTGCTCTCTCCTTATCTATTTTGACTGATTGTTCGTTTAGCAGGTGTCTTTGTAAATACTGATAGCATGAGGCGGTACCTCCAGCCCATTCAGGTTGTACAGGCTGTCCAGCTCTTCCAGGAGGGCACATCAATAAATGCCGTCATAAGAAGGTTTGCATCAGTAAGCGCACATCATCCTAACAGACATGCTGTAATATGATGAGATGCAGCTGCAGAGGGTGGATGGCTCCTGCTTTTCAAAGCAGTGCACCTGGTTTTAGTGGGGTTGAGATTAAGGTTGTTGCAAAATGTAGGTTACCCTAGGTACTTTGCCTCTGACAGACCCAGGAAGCACTTCTTGGGGTTACTGGTCCGTCTGGCTCACCAGAGCTCCTCCAGGACCTTCCAGAGATGGGTTTGGTGTTCCTCCCAGCTCTTAGCATGGACAATGACATCATCCAGATAGGCAGCTGCGTATCCCCAATTGTACCTCAGGATGATATCCATGAGAAGATGGCAGGAGCCCTATGAAGACAGAAGGGCCAAAATTTGTACTGCCAGTGGCCTCTGGGGATACTGAAGGCAGTCTTCTCTCTGGCATCTGCAAGTACCTTTTTGTCACATCAAGGGTGGTGATGTACTGATGGTGGAGGGGGTTGATGTGATTCACCTGCTCCTTGTGGCGGCAACCCTGTTTCCAGATCCGGTAGTTCACTGGCCCCATGTATGGTGTAAAAACACAAGGAACTTGCATGTGGACATGGGCACCAACTCCCCCACCTTGTCCCCTGTTTGGAACTAACAGAGGAGTGGGGACCGATTGAAGGACCTAAGCTGGTGGCTTCCTCCAAGTGGTGACGCACTATCTGAAGGACCAGCCCCATCCTTTCACTCATGTTCTGTACGTGGACGTGGTGCTACGAATGTTGTTCCCAGGCCTCTTTTGCGATGTCACGCAACACTTTCGTTCAGCGTCCCTATAGCAGCTCAAATGGAGAGGAACTGGTGGAGGACTGGGAGATCCTTCGCAATGCTAACAAGAAGTATGAGGTCATCAGGTCCCAGTTGCGTCTGTGATCCACTGGAGGAGGAGCCCGCAGAGGTCCTGCATCAGCCTACAAACAAAGGGCATGGTTGGTGATAAGGTCCTTCAGGATGCCAATGCTGTTGCACAACAGAAACAGCTTCTTGGCAATGGTCTTGGAGGTGGCTCCGCTGAGGGGGACAGTGTCCGGGTACGGTGAGGCATAATCCATGGCGACAAATATGTAATCATAGCCTGGGTTGACCTCAGCAGTGGCCCCAAAATGTCCATCCCAATCCACTCGAAAGGGCACCTTGATGGGGAATGGGAACAGTAGTACAGGGGTTGGCCGGTGGGGAGCTATCTGTTGAAAAATCAGGCATCATCAACAAAACAACTGGACCGCCATCACCCATTTCTCCCCCTTTTGCTACAAGGTCAAAGACAAGAAGGTATATCGTCACAGTGTCTTGGGAGGTCTTGGTGGTCATGAGGGAGACGGTGTAAGGGAACCCCCCACGGCTGTGCAAAGAGGGGCAGGTTCTGCAAGGTGGTTTGTTTGTTGATCTGCTTGATTGAGGCATCCAGTTGTTGGATCACCTGCTGCTGTTACGCTGTGGAGTCGGCGAAACAATGGAATGCGTCTTTCATGACGGGTTCCCACGAGGGCACTATACATATTCGGGTGTAATGAAAGAGCGATACTCTCCAAGTCCTGAACACCTGTGGCCAATGCACACCCACTCAGCAGGAGTGAGATGCGATCCAGGGCCAAGAGTTGCAGTGGGTATGTATGGATGTATACACAGTACTAATCAAAGGTATTTATATATTTTGTACTCTGTTTCACAAAAAAAATATTGCAACTTACTTTTCCTGGAGGACCTGTGGGTCCACAGTCACCATGCTCACCCTGAACACAGACAAATACACATTTACAGCAATAGGATGACCTACACATAAAGACTTACAAAAAAGACAGTAGAGTAAAAAAAATACTCAAAATAAGTGGATAGTCTATGAAGTTTGAGTACTAACTTTCCACACATAAATTTGATCATGCATGTTACTGGCAAAATATTATCACAGACATCTTAAAAGAGCAACATGTATAATTTGTGCAGTGTATCTTCTAATTAAAATTATACATGCAGTACAAGTAGAATGATGGGATTACACTTACAGTATTTATTTACTCAGAAAATATTTTGTAGGAATTCAAAATTACATCCAAATATGCTAGCAAAGAATGTACTTTCCCAAAGTCAGATGAACCATTACCATTTGTTTGATTTTGCATTCCGTTTGACGGACGTTGTTACTTAGATTTAGCACAACTAAGTATTTGACTAAAAGTGTATGTGATCAGATACCTTTCCTGTAGTCCCTCAAGTCATCCAATCACCAGGTTTACACTTGCTAGCATTGGACGATTAAACTAAATGAGGCATTCTTCTTACTGAATTTAAGCACTGACTCAGAGTAAACACAAAGGCTCGATTTGTCAAAATCACCAAGCTCAAATATTGGCACTGCATGACTGACTGACTATGATCAACACAGTAGCTGATTGATATCAGTAAGACATACCTTTGAACCTTTTATTCCAGGAGGTCCCTGGTAGCCCACATCTCCTTTTTCACCCTGACAGGAAGGCAGATAATATTTTATTTCTGTTCACCTTGAATCATTTAAGGTTTATAAAAAATCTCTTTGGCAAGAATGATCTGGGGCTCTGTGAATAAAAAAAGTAGGAGGGCTGATTTAGTAAGAGTTGTTAAACCATATAAGTCAGTTGTAAATCAATTCTCATTAACAATAAGGACATGGTCAAATTCATGAATTGGAAGGAGACATTACAACAAAGAGAACACCATAAAGAATGTACTAATTAAATACATCTAAACTAGGGCTGGCTAAGTAAACATACAAAATAAAAATAAAATGCTTGATGCTGTATTTTTTCTATTTGTTTACCTCAGAACCATCCATAGTCAGCACCTCATTTGAGTTGGAGCAGTCACAAATTGTTTGGCAACAGTGTACTGGTAACTGTTCCAAAGGACTTCACAAGTTCTGTTTTTGTTTATTTTTCAAACCAAAGAAAAAATGTATATTTGTGATTTATATTTTACCAGTGGAATTCATTAATTCTGTGTGTCTTAGAATATACTTATGTATATGACAAACAAGAACAAAACAATCTGCATAACGGATCTGTCCGTATTGAACATCTGCGGGGTGATCTTAAGAGGGCAATGCACAGGAGATGTCCTCTCAATCTGACAGATTTGGAGCGCTTTTTCAAAGAAGACTGGGCAAAAACTGCCACACTAAAAGACTGAGTGTTGTTGTCATGTCCCCGCCTGGTCCTCGTCTCCCTGGGCTGACATCGCTACACCTGATCCCCATCATCTGCTCCCGCACCTGTCCCCAATCAACAATCACACTCACCTGACACCACTTGCCTCATTACAGACAGAAGTTCTGAGGAGCCCTGATCAGTCGCCCCAGCCGGATCAATGGTCTATATTCGAATGCGCATTTTAGCATCTTGCAAGTTTACGTTCCCTTCGTCCGAATTTACCGTGTACGGACCTCCTGCCCGTCCCTGACTACTCTGCCTGCCTCCGGTCAGTACCTCTGCCGTCAGTCCATGTACCGATCCTCTGCCTAACCAATATTACTCTGCCTGCTACCTATCGGTGCCTCTCTGTCGTCAGCCTGTGAACCGATCGCCTGTCCGACCCCAATAACTCTGCCTGCCACTCTCCCTCGCTCTTCCAGTCCGCGCTTGGGTCCCTACTCGTAACTGTGAGAGCTGTAATAAATTCAAAAGTTGTTTCAACAAAGTTAGTTACTTTAAGTGTGAGCACACTTACAGTGGGGAGAACAAGTATTTGATAAACTGCTGATTTTGCAGGTTTGCCTACTTGCAAAGTATGTAGAGGTCTGTCATTTTTATCATAGGTACACTTCAACTGTGAGATTTGGAATCTACAACAAACATTTTAAAAATCACATTGTTTGATTATTTAATAATGAATTTGCATTTTATTGACTGACATAAGTATTTGATACATCAGAAAAGCAGAACTTAATATTTGGTACAGAAACCTTTGTTTGCAATTACAGAGATCATACGTTTCCTGTAGTTCTTGACCAGGTTTGCACTCACTGCAGCAGGGATTTTAGGCCCCCTCCTCCATAAAGACCATCTTCAGATCATTCAGGTTTCGGGGTTGTTGCTGGGCAATACGGACTTTCAGCTCCCTCCAAAGACTTTCTGTTGGGTTCGTGCCTGGAGACTGGCTAGGCCACTCCAGGACCTTCAGATGCTTCTTACGGAGCCACTCCTTAGTTGCCCTGGCTGTGTGTTTCGGGTTGTTATGCTGGAAGACCCAGCCACGACCCATCTTCAATGCTCTTACTGAGGGAAGGAGGTTGTTGGCCAAGATCTCGCAATACATGGCCACATCCATCCTCCCCTCAATACGGTGCAGTCGTCCTGTCCCCTTTGCAGAAAAGCATCCCCAAATAATGTTTCCACCTCCATGCTTCACGGTTGGGATGGTTTTCTTGGGGTTGTACTCATCCTTCTTCTTCCTCAAAACACGGCGAGTGAAGTTTAGACCAAAAAGCTCTATTTTTGTCTCATCAGACCACATGACCTTCTCCCATTCCCCCTCTGGATCAGCCAGATGGTCATTGGTAAAATTCAGATGGACCTGGACCTGCGCTGGCTTGAGCAGGGGGACCTTGCATGCACTGCAGGATTTTAATCCATGACAGCATAGTGTGTTACTAATGGTTTTCTTTGAGACTGTGGCCCCAGCTCTCTTCAGGTCATTGACCAGGTCCTGCCGTGTAGTTCTGGGCTGATCCCTCACCTTCCTCATGATCATTGATGCCCCACAAGGCGAGATCTTGCATGGAGCCCCAGACCGAGGGAGATTGACCGTCATCTTGAACTTCTTTCATTATCTAATAATTGCACTTATGTTAAAAATTACAGACCTCTACATGCTTCGTAAGTAAGAAAAACTACAAAATCAGCAGGGTATCAAATACTTGTTCTCTCCACTGTATGCACACTTATGCAAGCAGGTTATTGAGTTTTTTATTTTTCCCCCTCAAAGACTTATTTATCAATTGAATTGTTCATGTTACAGGTCACAATAAAGGTGAAAAAAGATCTCACATGATTTATCTATGTGTAATTTTTTACATCACAAACACCTGGCATTTTCAATAGGGGTGTGGAGACTTATATCCACTGTAGTTCTTGGAGTCTTTGACAGAAGCTCCTAGCAAACTTTTATGCTAGGCATTTTGTAATGAGAAATGTCTGTGGTGGAAAATAAGTGTATCCAACAAAGAAGTGAGTCTAGCCCCACCAAGTCTCCAACACACCCTTGGTGTAATTAATCAGGAGTCCTGCATAACATTTGCTTCTCTATATATCTGGAACATCAGGTTTGGCCCACCCTCTTGAGCTCACCTGGAGAGGTGTGAATCTCTGAGCAAACTGGAATGTAACAAAATGCATGATATTGTGGACATTTTACTGTAAACCTTTTCACACAGGGCCATGTGGGTTTTGATTTTGTTTTCCCTTAATAATAACAACCTTCATTTCAAAACTGCATTTTGTGTTTGCTTGTGTTATCTTTGACTAGAATATACATTTGTTTGATCTGAAACATTTAAGTGTGACAAACATGCAAATAAATTAGAAATCAGGATGGGGCAAACACTTTGTCCCGCCACTGTATGTGTTTCCCTGAGCCCCCTTTTTTAAATGGTCTGTATTAATACCTTCAGAAAGGGATTGTATGAATGCTTGCTTTGGTTTAGGATTATGTATCGTCTTGATTCATCACCCTGTCAATGTGTGGACTAGTTTTAATAGACAGCAAATGGACATTTGTTCCTTCATTATGAAAAGTCATTCAAACACTCAAAATGACTAAAATTTGCAGCATACTGTGACAAGATTAATTTTACACTGACCCTGTGTTTAAGTTTCCACTTCCACTGTACCCTTTTAAAATAATTAATGTTATTTTATCACATGTGGCTTTGGCTCATTGGAAGTGGAAAAACTCAGCAGCAGGAGAAACTTTGTTTGCAATATTATTATGTATAGTGTATTTCAAACTGTATTCATGAGGAAGGGGAGGCCAGAATGATCTATTATCATTTAAGTGTGTCGAACCGACAGTCCCTTTTGTTACAGTCCCCTAGAAACAAGTTCAATAAGAGTAGTAAATGTAGGTTACATTCCGTCACTTTGCTGATTTATGGACCTGGTGGGTGGGGCTTCCAGATTGATTTGACAGGTGGGCGGGACATCCGGTTTGTTGGGTGGGGCTTCCAGTGTGACATATAGACTTCCGGTATGACGTGTGTTATTCCCAGGCAATAGATAAGTGTTAAATCAGGGGCACAAAGGGGCGTCAGGGATCAGCAATTCTTATGTTCCGAAAAGTGTTAACAGATGTAGAACTGGTTGTTGTTTACCTTAGAATGTGCTTGTAGCATGTTATTTTTCCACAAGCACAGAATTAAATGTCGAAAGCATGCTTTTTTGTGTAAGATACAAAGAAGGGGTCTGCTTTTACTGTTTTGGAACGTTTGAGCCCATTTACTATTTTAACAAGAGATGGGCCTTAAGATCAGATCTGCCCATGGTAAGGCTCCCTAAATAACCACTAGTACAAACTGTAGTATATGTAGGTTGAAAAACATCCTGTGCTTTAGACAAGGTTTATAATCCACCAATGAACTAGTATAAACAAACATTGCACGAGCCATGTTATCATTTTAAAGGAATAAACAGTGCATGGGTCGACCACACATTCTGACTAGGTTGATTGTATTGTGTTTGGGTTCAAATTCATCCGCTTATCTGTTGTCGGGTCACGGGGGCAACAGCTCCAGCAGGGGACCCCAAATTTCACTTACCTAAGCTACATTTACTAGCTCTGACTGGGGGATCCGAGGCGTTCCCAGGCCACTGTCTAAATCTAATCTCTCCACCTAGTCCTGGGCCTACCCTGAGGGCTCCTCCCAGCTACACGTGCCTGGAACACTTCCCTAGGGAGACGTCCTGGGGGCATCCTTACCAGATGCCCGAACCAACTCAACTGGCTCCTTTCATTGCAAAGGAGCAACGGCTCTACTACGAGTACCCTATCTCTAAGAGAGAGGCCAGCCACCCTTCTGAGAAAATTCATTTCAGCCGCTTGTACCCACAATCTAGTTCTTTCGGTCATTACCCAGCCTTCTTGATCGTGGCTGAGGGTAAGAACGAAAATTAACCCGTATATCGAGAGCTTTGCCTTCCGGCTCAGCTCTTTTTGTAACAACGGTGCGGTAAAGCGAACGCAATACTGACCCCGCTGCTCCGATTTTCCAGCCAATCTCCAGCTCCATTTTTCACTCACTCACGAACAAGACCCTGAGATACTTGAAGTATACTCTATTTACCAACCAACAAATTGAGGACCCCCAGTGATGCTACAGAGTACATCACCATAATTGCTTCAGTTACAGACACCCCACTTTGGGGCTGCACAGCGTCATGGGATTTTTATTAAATTTTACTTGAATGCTGAATGTAATAAATATTTTACTGTCAACTCATCATAACTGTGATGTAGATTGGAGAAAACAAGTATTTGATACACTGCTAATTTTGCAGGTTTTCCTACTTACAAGGCATGTAGAGGTCAGTAATTTTTACCATAGGTACGCTTCAACTGTGAGAGATGGAATCTAGAACAAAAATCCAGAAAATCACACTGTATGATTTTTAAACAATTAATTTGCATTTTATTGCATGACATAACAATTTGATCACCTACCAACCAGTAAGAATTCCGGCTCTCAAAGACCTGTTAGTTTTTCTTTAAGAAGCCCTCCTGTTCTCCACTCATTACCTGTATTAACTGCAACTGTTTAAACTCGTTAACAGAATAAAAGACACCTGTCCTCACGCTCAAAGACTCCAACCTCTCCACAATGGCCAAGACCAGAGAGCTGTGTAAGGACATCAGGGATAAAATTGCACAAGGCTGGGATGGGCTACAGGACAATGGGCAAGCAGCTTGTGAGAAGGCAACAAATGTTGGTGCAATTATTAGAAAATGGAAGAAGTTCAAGATGACGGTCAGTCTCCCTTGGTCTGAGGCTCCATGCAAGATCTCACTGCGTGGGGCATCAATGATCATGAGGAAGGTGAGGGATTAAAATCCTGTGGCGCACGAATGGTCCCCCTGCTCAAGCCAGCGCATGTCCAGGCCCGTCTGAAGTTTGCCAATGACCAATGAATGGGAGAAAGTCATGAGGTCTTATGAGACAAAAATAGAGCTTTTTGGTCTAAACTCCACACGCTGTGTTTTGAGGATGAAGAAGGATGAGTACAACCCCAAGAACACCATCCCAACCGTGAAGTATGGATGTGGAAACATCATTCTTTGGGGAGGCTTTTCTGTAAAGGGGACAGGACGACTGCACCGTATTGAGGGGAGGATGGATGTGGCCATGTATTGCGAGATCTTGGCCAACAACCTCTTTCCCTCAGTAAGAGCATTGAAGATGGGTCGTGGCTGGGTCTTCCAGCATGACAACAACTCGAAACACACAGCCAGGGCAACTAAGGAGTGAGAAGCATCTCAAGGTCCTTTAGTGGCCTAGCCAGTCTCTAGACCTGAACCCAATAGAACATCTTTGGAGGGAGCTGAATGTCCGTATTGCCCAGCGACCGCCCCAAAACCTCAAGGATCTGGAGAATGTCTGTATGGAAGAAGGGGCCAAAATCCCAGCTGCAGTGTGTGCAAACCTGGTCAAGAACTACAGGAAAAGTATGATCTCTGTAATTGTAAACAAAGGTTTCTGTACCAAATATTAAGTTCTGCTTTTCCGATGTATTAAGTACTTATGTCATGCATTAAAATGCAAATTAATTATTTAAAAATCATACAATGTGGTTTTCTGGATTTTTGTTTTAGATTCCTTCTCTCACACGTGTACCTATGATAAAAATACAGACCTCTATATGCTTTGTAAGTAGGAAAACCTGCAAAATCAGCAGTGTATCAAATACTTGTTCTCCCCACTGTATATAATTAATAGAATGCAAAATCTAAAGATTTGACTTCATGGACCACAAATGTTGAATTCATTTTTAAAGGAGAGATAATCAAAGGTCCACACCTGTTGGATCTGGTCAAAAGCATGAAAGCAAAATAAAATTGCTGACGCTATAAGTCCATTGGGATGGGGGGTGTTTTTAGAGGCCATGGCATGTCTTAACATGCCTTTTACAACTATTTCAAACAAGCTTGTAAGGCATAAAATCAATTTGTATTAACAAACTTCTGTTTCCACAATGGATGATTTAGCGACTTCCCCAGCAACTGGTGTTCAACCAACGAAAGCTTTCTTTGTACCTCCAAACACAGACCCCACAAAATGGCTTAAATGATTAAATCCAATGAGCATTCTAGTTTATATGGTTTGGAGTCAGAAAATGTGCATAGAAATGATGATACAGTGCGTAACATCCATTTGACTTGCGGCATCATTGTAAAACAAACCAGCTGAAAACACATGCATAATTCAGAATGCTCTCCATAACGGCTCTGTATGTGTATGTGTTTTCTTCACAAACATCCGCAGGCTTCATTTTAATAGATCGATGGTAGCTATAGTTGTAACCATGAACTAAATCTTGAATAACCTCAACATATCGATGAGGGTTGGCAGCTGTGAGAAACCTCCACATTCTTGATTTACTTGTTTGATACAAGCTTTGACAGCATTTTCTGTAGCAAAATTCAATAACATTTCAAAATGTGAAAAAACTCCTTCCCCTTGTCCGTTTGGACATTTTCTGTTGTTTTCCCTTCTTTTAATGTCTTCAAATGCTCACTTTACCTCGATAGCACTTTTATTTCTCAGCACACTAATCCATGCGTATTTGTTTAATACATCTATGCATGTTAACATAAATTTCATGTTATCGTTTTCCACACTATAAGCACCCATGTCAACCATATCCATGAACAATAACTCTATTTCTTAGAAAATGGATAACTACAGGTATGTGTAGTGTGTATGTTTCCTGGACGAGTAGCCAGTCATTTGCCTTGCCATTTTTGAGGATCTCCCCGGTTTTCACCAAAAAGGTGTTTTGTTAAAGGTGGTCCATAAACTGGCATTGAAGACCATTTGATCGGTCACACCAGTCTTAAACTCTTTGCGTTTCGGGTCATTCATAAAATGCAACCTCGGGTATCTCAGGGTTAAAATGTTTTCACTGATCCATCTGTCATCCAACTTCCACTTCTGTGCCAACCAATCTCAGTGTTGTTGATGGATCCGGGATAAACTCTGCATCGGTTTCTTTGGGGCTGCCAAGTTGACTGCATCTCTGCTGTCCATTTGCAATCTCTTGCCAACTTGCCGAGCGGCGGTTAAGCTGTTAGCCTTCAATGGTGTTTCACCTAGAACATTGATCGCTGCATAATCCGCTATGGTTTGTAGTGTGCAGCTAAGGTTACTGAGGCAAAACTGAACGACCATCACCGGTGTCTGCAAATACACAGACCATGCCAATCATCCCATTAAACATGAAAGGTCAACAACCACCAGTTCTACATCTGTTGTAACACTTAACGGAATATAAAATGCCAGGAGTTATAGCATTGCTGAACGTTGGTACCCTTTTGTTTAACATCAAACATCATGCTGCTGATATAACCCTTGTTTGTTGCCTGGGAATCTAACATTCTGGAACCCTAAGACTCATTTGTTAAATATCAATTATAACCCGCCTGTTATACACTTGTCCTGGGTGTTTAGCAATCATTGTAAAACATCAAATATGGAAACATCAATGCAATCATAAATTACAAAATCACTGGACATATATACGTCACACAGGAAGTCCCACCCAGCAAACCGGATGTCCCGCCCATCTGTCAAATCAATTTGGAAGTCCCACCTACCAGTATCATAAATCAACAAAGTGACAGAATATTCCCGACATTTACTAACTAATAAGGTTTGCTGCAAATGTAATTACTACCCAGATTTTTTTTCTGCTCCTAAGGTTCTTCCAGTGCAATGTTTTTTAATTATGCTTTTATTTGTTTTATGTTATCTATTTGTTATTCTTAACACTTAACCTTGCTGCTGCCTATCTTGTAAGGATGCTCCTTAAAAGCTATTTTTTTTATCTGAATGAGCCTTTCCTGGTTAAATACAGTGTTGGAAACTATTATTGAGGAAGCCAATTTGAACCCTTTTTCTTGAACACAAGTGTTACCTGTAGGAAAGTCTCAATCATAGATCTCCTGGTATACTTTAGGAAAATCGTTGTGTGTGAATATAACATTAATATTGAGTTTGATTGTAACATTTGAAGATAGTGTAATGAATAGTTATGCAGATTGATTGATTTGTCAACTAATAATAAAGCACTGTTATTTCAAAATTATATATGCTCATGTTTTGTAAGCTGTTTTTACACAGATTTACTTGTCTGAATGTTGTCTGCTGTGCCTCTTAACATTAGCATATAGCTATGTGCATCATGATTTTCTGTTCCACAGCTAACTAGCTAACTTATAACACGCTGTCATTTGTATGTATCAGCTTTCTAGCCATGTTCATCGTTGCCTGTATGATATCTAACATATGTGCACGAGAATTGTTCAGTGAATACAACTGACACGTCTTATATATGGAATTTGAGAAAGCAACATCATAGTATGCATAGAGTAACAAATAAACAACTAGAAATTTGTATCAGAAAGCACGAGTGGGTGAATATTTTATACTTGCAGAAACCCAAATTAAGTTCAATACACAATAGCATGTGTACTTATTAATGTAAAAAGCCTTCAGAGTAAAACTGGAGCTGTTGATTTTGCCCAGTCTGGTTGACCAATGGAGATGAATTTCCTCTCTTAATACCCCCCACCACGAAAGTTGTGTCAAAAACTTGCAACCGCAAAAAAGAGCAATGTCGTTATCATAAACGTATTTCCTCTCAAATAATTATTAGCATTATTTTTTTATTAATTAGTTTTCCCATTTCAAACGATTCTATTTGGAATATATATATTTTTGATCTCAATACTTTTTGTTGATGTTTTGCTTTCAATATAAATTATTTTGTTTGCAATAACAATAGTTTTGTTTGTTCTTATTGAAACAAAAGTTACTGCTTAGAATTCACATTTGTAATATATTACTGTGAACCCACAACATGTGGTCAAAAGAGCTCTCAACAAAAGGGAAACAGCCCATCCTTAGGCTGCAAAAAAAAATCCATCAGATAGCAGGAACATTAGGATTGGCCAAAACAACAGTTTGGTATATTCTGAGAAGAAAATATGAATTCTGAATTGCATGATTCAAGTGGCCGTGTCAATCACCTGATCTCAACCCGACTGAGCATGCATTTCACATGCTATGGACAAAACTTAAGGCAGAAAGACCTAAGAACAAACAGCAACTGAAGAGAGATGCAGTAAAGGCCTGGCAAAGCCTCATAAAGGAGAAGAATGAATGCGCAATACTCCCAGATGAATGAAAACATAGTCTATTATTGAAACATAATACAAATTATATGGGCTACTTATCACATGGGTTACTGTTTTTCAATATGAGATTCAGCTTATTGTGTATGCTAATTCATCAAATGTAAATCGAAAATGTAAATCTACATTCTTTTAAGAGGAAAAGAAAAACGATATCCAATGTCTCTATGAAATGTCTCTGCTTATTTTACTGAAGAATAATATTCTACAAATGTAAAAGAGAATATCATGTTCTATTAAATCTTCTAGTTTTTCGATAATTTATTCATGTCACATATAGAAAAATCGTATAAGCCGATAATCTAGGAGGCTAGAGCTATACATGGGCATTGAAATTCATCTGATCAACTCGATAGCCCCACTACAGATCTTGAAGGCCGGAGTTACTTTGTCACCATTGGTAATTACGAATCTGATAGTGTGGCTATAACATGCGGAGTTCCACAGTGATCATTTCTCGGACCGCTTCTGTTCAATCTCTATGCTACCTCTGGGCCAGATTCTACAGAACAACAACATTAACTACCACAGCTATGCCAATGAAACTCAAATATATATGTCTCTCAAACCGTATGACAACATCTCAATAGACTCTCTGTGTCACTGTATAGAGCACATAAATACCCAAAATTGTCTACAATAAACCAATTTTATTGTGTTTGGCAACAAAAATAAAAGAACAAGTATTAGTAAAGAGCTGGATTCTCGGGCCCTTAAAACCAAGGATCAAGTTTGTAATCTTGGTATTCTGATAATCTCAGACCTCAAATTTAACAGTCATATCAAATCGGTTACCAAAACAGCATTCTACCATCTGAAATATATATCCAGAATCAAAAGCCTGGTGTCCCAAAAAGACCAAGAGACGCTCATCCATGCTTTAAGCTCTAGTAGGGTTGAATCTTGTAATGGCCTCTTAACTGGACTCCCCAAAAAGACTGGAAAACAACTGCAGCTCATTCAGAATGCAGCTGCTAGAATGTTAACCAGGACCAAGTGTATAGAGCACATCACTACGGTTCTTAAATCTTTGCATTGGCTTCCAGTCAGTTATAGAATAGACTATAAAGTAGTGCTTCTAGTTTATAAATCTCTGAATGTTTTAGGACGCAAATACATTTCTAATATGTTTCAAGAACATAAACCGAGCAGGGCTCTTAGATCCATGAACTCAAGACAGTTAGGAGAATCCAAACTAAACATGGAGAAGCTGCGTTTAGTAGTTATGCTGTACTGGAATAAAACTACCAGAAGATCTTAGACGTTAACCAAACGTGTCCATTTTTAAATCCAGGCCAAAAACACTTCTCTATTCACATGCCTGTGACTGAGCTCTTTAACTTAACATCACTGTGAGCTTCATATGTTTACAGCTTCATATGTAAACAGCACTGTTTAGTCTAACAGCTTTTATTACTTCCTATGTTTTTATAATCTATTTCTATAATTCTATGTTTCATAATTATGCTGTATTTTATATTTCTCTTGATTTATTTTGTTAAATGTATATTTAGCTATTATTTACCAATTGTAATGCAGGTTCTGGTGCTATCAGAGGAATAACCTCTGTGTAAATGTAACAATCTGCTGATGATGTATAATACAAGTGAGGAGGATCGAGATACCGGGGTGGTACAGTAAACGGTTATGGTAACTAATTCATTGAGGGTGAATTAAAAATGCATGTACAGACAAGGCATAAATGTTCTCCTGGCAAGATCCAAGTAATACATTGATGCAATGATTATCTCACATAGGGACTGACGGATTCATCCTAGCAATGAATGCAAGGATTGAGACACCGGGGTGTTGAAGTTCATACAGTCCCCCGGGAGACAGCTGAGCTAGAGAAGTGTAAGAATCTGACTTTTTTAATTCTATTGCATTCTTTTTATTTTCACTGTAAAGCACATTGAATTGCTTCTATGTATAAATTGTGCTGTATAAATTAACTTGCTTGCTTACAACCCGCGGTTTTTCGTGCATTGGCATTGAAATCATTTGTGTTCTTTTTTAGTAATTTTTCATATGACACCATAAATACAAAAACATTCTTGATTTTCAAATTCATTAACCATTTAAAGAGACAAATCCAGTTGGATGGGAAGCTGTCCGACTGAAGAAGGAGGCCTTCCGGAATATGTTAGCCCAGAGGACTCCAGAGGCGGTTGCAGAGTACCGGCGGACCTGAAGGGCTGCAACCTCTGCTGGGAAATAGGCAAAAAAGTGGGTGTGGAAGGTGTTTGGGGAACCCATGGAGAAGGACTTTCGGTCGGCACCAAGTTGTTTCTGAAAAACTGTCCACCACCTCGGGAGGGGAAATTGGGGAACCATCCAAGCTGTGTAAAGTAAGGAAGGGACACTGTTGACCTCAACAAAGGAGGCAATTGGGCGATGGAAGGAACACGCCCTCTATAATAGAGGCAGAGCTGGAGGCTCCTTGGCAGAAGTCACTGAAGTAGTTTAACAAATCCACACTGGCAAAGCGCTGGGGATTGAAGAGATTTGTCCAGAAATGTTGAAAGCGTTGGAGGTGGAGGAGATGTCTTGGATGACACACCTCTTCAACGTTGCGTGGGATTCGGAGGAAGTGCCTAAGGAGTGGCGGACCGGGATGGTGGTACCCCTGTTCTAAAAGGGGGACCAGAGGGTGTGTAATAATAGGGGTATCACACTACTCAGCCTCCCTGAGAAAGTCTACTCAAAGGTGTTGGAAAGGAGGGTTCGGCAGATAGTCGAACCTCAGATTGAAGAGGAACAATGTGGATTCCGTCCTGGTTGTAGAACAACCGACCAGCTCTTTACTCTTGCAAGGATCCTCGAGGGGGCCTGGCAATATGCCCATCTGGTCTACATGTGCTTTGTGGATCTGGAGAAGGCATATGACCGGGTCCCCCGGGAGATACTGTGGGAGGTGCTGCAGGAGTAAGGGGTGAGGAGGTCCCTTCTTTGGGCTACCCAATCCCTGCACGTCCAAAGTGAGAGCTGTGTTCAGGTTCTCTGTAGTAAGTCGGACTCGTTGCTGGTGGGGGTTGACCTCTGTCAGGGCTGTGCTTTGTCAACAATCCTGATTGGAATGTTTATGGACAAAATATCGAGGCGCAGTCAGAGTGGGGAGGGGTTGCAGTTCGGTGGGGTTGCAGTCCGGTCCTACCTTCACATATGGTCATGAAGGCTGGGTCATTACCGAAAGAACTAGATCGCGGGTATGAGCGTCTGAAATGAGTTCTCAGAAGGGTAGCTGGTGTCTCCCTTAGAGATAATTTGATCAAGACCTACTAGATGAACTGATGCTCTGGATGGATGGTGATGCTCTGGATGAGAATGTCCATGCTAATAGGGACGATTAGTATGCTAATAACGGCAAATGGCATTCGGCTCTGGCGGTTATAGGGAGTAAAAAAGGCCTGGCGGTTCTAGTGTTAATTTCTCCAATTAAAATGCCAAAATGGTTGCAATTCCTAAACATTTCATACAATATCTTTATTCAACACATTGAATTAAGGCTGAAAGTCTGCAATGGAATTGCATCACTGTGTTTTTATTGAATTTCCATTGTGGTGGCATACAGAGCCACAATTATGAAAATTGTGTCAGTGTCCAAATATTTCCTGACCTAACTGAATATGCTGAATGTCATTTCATGCATCTAATGCAATTTTCTAAATTGTTACATACGTAGGTAATTCCTGCAATGCTGCATTGCATAAATTATACGATTTTGAAAATGTGTATGAGAAATGAAGGGAGCAGCATTAGCCAGTGATCTGGTTCAAGGTTATCTGCCACTTGGATTTTCTAATGTTGATTCCTAGCAAAGCATTCTTCAAATTCTGTGAACAGGCTCAGTCCAAAATGTTTGCTATTATGAACATTCCTGTTTACTACATGAGTATTCTCTAAAGATTTCTGTTTATTGTATTCCTTTTTTGTTTGAATGAGAAAATGACATTTTATCAAAAAGATGTTCAGCTGCAATGATGTGTTGATTGAAGGCATCAACAATTTAAAAAAAATCCAATAATAGGTCTGGAGTCCAAGAAAGTCTAGGAGAGATACGGAGGCACTGTTTATCAGCGTTTTAACAGTTTTCAAGAATATGGTGGGATTCTGATCACAGTCAGTGTGTTTATTTTTTGGCCTGATTTAGCCATTTTGACATGCTTTATACATATGTTTCTTAATAGCAAGTGAATTCATACCAGTATACCAGTATTTAGATATTGCCCAGCACAATATCTAAATACATAATGTCAGGTTACGTATGGAATGTAAGCGGGACATACATAAGATTCAGTTATGACTTGGCCATGATTATTACATGTTTAAAAGATAGCTTGCTACCTCTAGACTTACATTCCAGGAAATATATGCCTTGTTAGCAGGCATGTGCTAATTGAGCATCTGACAATGAATGAACAAAGAAGAGAAAAACTGTTGATGCACTACTAAAAATGCATATTGTGTTACTTGGGATGTTGCAAGGTGCCATGACTTGGCATTGTTGAATACAAGCTTTCATCTACAGCAAATCACAAGAAAATAAAGTGCACAATTGAAACCAATAACCTTAACATACTTGTGCCATTATTTTACATAGTCAGCCACATAGGAACTCATTTATACCATACATAAAGTATTTTCCTAGATCTTGGTTTTACCTGAATGCCATAGGTCCCATGGATCCCATCTTTTCCAGGTTTCCCCTGAAAAACAGCATTTCTCTTAGACAGGATTTTGTCAGTCATTGTGTATCTGAAAGATGTGGAATAAGAGGCATATACCATGGGGTAATTTTTTTTTATTGGTCTAACTGCATTGGTGACAGGTTTATAATAACATTCTAGGGGGTTTGTGGTATTTTGCCATAATACACAGCTAATGGCTATATATCCCAACTATGCATGATGCCTAAAAACAGCTCTTAGCGGTGGTATATTGACCATATAACACACGCCTCATATTTCTTAATTATATCATCATAAATAAAAAAAATTAAAAAAGTGTGACAGAAGATTTTGATACCAGAGTCCCTGGTTCCCCTTGGTCGCCTTTTTCGCCTTTATGTCCGGGACGTCCAGGGGCTCCCTGAAAAAAGCATTGGAGGGAAAAAAAACTAATATAGGCAAGCGGAAAAACAAGAGTATTACTCCAAAGAAATACAGTGACATTCGATCCAGTCATTTCTTTTAAGTCCTTTCAAGATCATTAAAATATTCAATTCAATATACTGATCCCACGTGGTTGAAAAACCTTCTGTTGAGTGTAAAGGTATACTCACAGGCTGTCCTGCACACCCCTTCTCTCCTGTATCACCAGGCTCCCCCTGGAATCAGAAGTTCCGGACACTGTTCAACGTGACTTGCGTGACAATATAATGTACCGCCCGGGGGGACGGAGGGACATGTCATCCTCAATATTAGAACTGGGTTCAATTGTCCCCCTCACTAATGTTTCTTGCGTAAGACTTTTATTTTGAAAAAGAGTGAGAATTTTGAACTTGTCACGTGCCCATTCCCACCCGATCCAACATTCTCATTCATTCTTTCATGACGAGCAGGGATTAAAGCAGTGTGTGTAGGCTGGCCAAGTGGATTACTGTAGCCATACATTTTGTTTTCACAGTAAATAAAACGGGTATAAACGTCAGTACATTTTCATAGCTATAGAACAAATAATAAAACAGGATCAGGTTTTACTTAACAAACGTTACAGTAGCTTGCTTGTTTGCTAGAACACTAACTAATTCTGTGAAAAAGTGATACAGAGAAGAACTTCTGCTATAATGATTAGCAAAATCTTTTAATCTTCACCAGAGGGTCTCTCGCATGCCTGAATGCCATGGCTGAATGAAACAGGAGCATGGTGTTCAGCCCATTGAAACATATTAAAATTACTTATTTTTATGGAATTTAAAACAGTATACCTCAAACATGAAATAGGTAGTCTGTCATAGGCTATCGACATAATTTATTTGTTATTTCACCTAAGTGATTCCCCAAGAGCTCTAGATATTATACAACGCTCTCCCCGACATGAAAGTACATAAGCCACTTTTAACAAAGTATTGGTATTGGTGATTTTAAACCTGTATTACTTGGTATCGGATCAAACCCGACAATTGTGGTATCGCACGCCGCTACTGTAAGTAGCTAGGGTTCTAGAGTAAGATAGCGACAAGTATTAATTCAAGGAGCAGATTGGAAAACTTAAAGCTGGACTAACATGCCTGACTGAGATGTTACCAACATTGTAGTATTAGCTATTTTAAATTGAATTGTCCAATCAAAACACATTGAACTACATTTTGGTGTGATGCAATAACATTCACACTGTAGTCAAATGTGTCTCCCCCAATATTAGAGTCACTCCAATGCCCTGGGTAACTATAACATAGCTTTTTGTCATTGTGTATTGGTAAAAGTTTTAAATATGGGCCTAAATATTGCATGCACAGTAAGTGAATGTGTAAGTGAAACAAACGATGTAACGTGGCTTACTTTTAGCTCCTTTGAACCCTCTGCATAAAGCTTTATGCCCTTCTGCCCAGGAATCCCAGGAGGTCCCCGGTCACCCTGAGAATACATTGAAAATATGTATTAATATAATGCATTTTTGATTGGATTAGCACAAAAATTAAGAGACCACTGCACCTTTTTCTTTCCTTTCCAATAAAGTTGAAAAGTTTTGAGCAAGGATCAGGATCCTTGAATTTGCAGTGGTCTCTTAATTCTAAC
>JACXGJ010001206.1:28215-66715 GCA_016801105.1 Esox niger
GCGGGGGGGGGGGGGGGGGGGGGGGGGGGCATGCTTAACTTACTCCTATGGGCATGCATTGTCAGTCTGCGTGATGTGTGAGGGAAACCTTTTTGTCATTACAGCCCATGCCCCTGAAATTGTCTCTGCACAGCCTTGAGCATGCAGATGTCCAGCCCATTACGAGAAAGCCATGTCCACCCTCTTCCCCGGACAGAGCTAAGACATTAGGACCCCTGGTCATAGTGATGAAGCTTTAATGCAAGACACAATTTGGGAGCCCCATAATCAACTATACTGACTCTGGATAATATGAAAAGAAGAGTTGTATTTTCAAGCATGTGACCATAGGAAACATTTATAATACACTGATTAAATACAAGTACAAAATAAGTGCTCACCTTTTCACCTCTTGGACCAGGAATTACTGGACTTTGTCCTTCTTGACCCTGAAACAGAAACAGTGAAACACCCTCTCAAAATCCAGTAAATAAATAAAGCACATTTGCTGCTATCAAATTATTGTTAGTTTAGTAAAGTTAACTCATACATTTTTTTATTTGAAGCACTGAGATTCTATTAAAGGCGCTATCAAATTTCATTCATTTTGATTATGACTATACATTTTATAATAACTGTTAAAAACATGTACACGTCAATGTTTATTGTGAGACTTACCTTCTCTCCTTGTACACCTGGAAATCCATGTCTTCCCTGGAAATATTAATAATGAATAATAATTAAAAATAATGTTGTGATTTAAACATTTTGGATTAGCACTTTGGATGAATAAATCAGGACATATTTAGGAAATAATTGACATTCAAGACAATGAAAGGAAACATTTATTTGTGAATAAATTATTTAAAGAGAGCATACATATAATTTACAGAAATGAACAGACCAGATTCCCACTTGGTCCCTCCGGACCAGGAAGACCCGGCCCACCAGGTAAACCTTGTTCACCCTAAAAAAAGGTTTCTAGTTAGTCAATTTACATATTAAGCAATTGGGCCTGTAACTGTTAATTGTTAAGTGTCTAATAAAACGCTTAATTTTCCCCTTTAACTGAGTATGCAACAGTTTTCCTTCGAGCAAAGTGGAATCCCACTGTTTAATTTTTGGTATTTACAGTGGGGAGAACAAGTATTTGATACACTGCTAATTTGGTAGGTTTTCCTACTTACAAAGCATGTAGAGGTCTGTAATAATAGGTACACTTCAACTGTGAGAGACGGAATCTAAAACAAAAATCCAGAAAATCACACTGCATGATTTTTAAATAATTAATTTACATTTTATTGCATGACATAAATATTTGATACATCAGAAAAGCAGAAATTTATATTTGGTACAAAAACCTTTATTTGCAATTACAGAGCTCATACGTGTCCTGTAGTTCTTGACCAGGTTTGCACACACTGCAGCAGGGATTTTGGCCCACTCCTCCATACAGACCTTCTCCAGATGCTTCAGGTTTTGGGGCTGTCGCTGGGCAATACAGACTTTCAGCTCCCTTCAAAATGTTCTGTTGGGTTCAGGTCTGGAGACTGGCTAGGCCACTCCAGGACCTTGAGATTCTTCTTACGGAGCCACTCCTGAGTTGCCATGGCTGTGTGTTTCAGGTCGTTGTCATGCTGGAACACCCAGCCACGACCCATTTTCAATGCTCTTACTGAGGGAAAGAGGTTGTTGGCCAAGATCTCGCAATACATGGCCACACCCCCTCAATACGTTGCAGTCTTCCTGTCTCCATTGCAGAAAAGCATCCCCAAAGAATGATGTTTCCGCCTCCATGCTTCACGGTTGGGATGATGTTCTTGGGGTTGTACTCATCCTTCTTCTTCCTCCAAACACAGTGAGTGGAGTTTTGACTAAAAAGCTCTATTTCTGTTTCATCAGACCACATGACCTTCTCCCATTCCCCCTCTGGATCATCCAGAGCGTCATTGGCAAACTTCAGACGGGCCTGGACATGCGTTGGCTTGAGCAGGGGCCCTTGCGTGCGCGGCAGGATTTTAATGCATGACAGTGTAGTGTTACTAATGGTTTTCTTTGAGACTATGGTCCCAGCTCCCTTCAGGTCATTGGCCATGTTCTGCCATGTAGTTCTGGGCTGATCCCTCACCTTCCTCATGATCATTGATGCCCTACGAGGTGAGGTCTTGCATGGAGGCCCAGACCGAGGGAGATTGACCGTCATCTTGAACTTCTTCCATTTTCTAATGATTGCGCCAATAGTTGTTGCCCTCTCACCAAGTTGCTTGCCTATTGTCCTGTAGCCCATCCCAGCCTTGTGCAGGTCTACAATTTTATCCCTGATGTCCTTACACAGCTCTCTGGTCTTGGCCATTGTGGAGAGGTTGGAGTCTGTTTGGCCAGTGTGGACAGGTGTCTTTTATACAGACAACAAGTTCAACAGTTGCAGTTAATACAGGTAATGAGTGGAGAACAGGAGGGCTTCTTAAAGAAAAATAACTGGTCTGTGAGAGCCGTAATTCTTACTGGTTGGTAAGTGATCAAATTATTATGTCATGCAATAAAATGCAAATTAATTATTGAAAAATCATACAATGTGATTTTCTGGATTTTTTACTTACATTCTGATTCTCACAAGTGTACCTACAGACCTCTACATGCTTTGTAAGTAGGAAAACATACATAATCAGCTGTGTATCAAATACTTACTTGCTCTCCCCAAGTATGTGAAAGATGCAGTATCTCCCCCCCAAAATGTTTACTATTACTGAGGTGTGTATATTTTAAAAAAACTGGGAGAAAATGTTAGTACAAATTTTGTCTGTTTTAATTTTTAAAAGAGGAATATAAATTGCATTATTCAAGCCTTAGAGCTGTGCCCCTTAATTGTGAGCAGCTCAAATTATTGAAACAATGAGGAAAATCTGAAAGTAACTTAGTGTTGTTCAAATGCCATATACCCAACTAAACCAATTAGTTTCAACAAAATTGTATGGTCAATGTGATGGAAATCTCTCAAAGTACAATCAAATATCAATGTTGCAGGCAGGTTTGCTTCCTAACCACCCTCCATTTAAAGTCACGCCTCAAGCTCATTTGATTTGCTAAGAATTTTTATTGTTTGAATTGTCACTCAGCATATCCATAATCCCTAAATTCCAAAGAGTCACAGACCTTTATTTTAGTTCTGAGAAATTTGAATTACATATGTTGACGCAAAACATCACAAATAATTTTGTAATTGAATGTTAATTCAGGTAGGCTCATGTAATGGAGGAGGTCTTCTTACCTTGACACCAGCTCTTCCTGGAGGTCCTTGAGTTCCAACAACCTCAGCCATGGGGACGAAGGAATAGCAGTCTCCCTGTAGGGCAATACAATCTTATACATGTAGTAGATCATATCAAAGCCAATAAATCATTTAGACAGGTCAGTGGAGATATATGGACCATTTGTACAAAACAACTGAGGGTAGAAAACATTCACTACCGTTGCAGGAATATACAGTGGGGCAAAAAAGTATTTAGTCAGCCACCAATTGTGCAAGTTCTCCCAATTAAAAAGATGAGAGGCCTGTAATTTTCATCATAGCCACACTTCAACTGTGAGAGACAAAATGAGAAAACAAATCCAGAAAAATCACATTGTAGGATTCTGAATGAATGTATTGGTAAATTAAGGTGGAAAATAAGTATTTTGTCAATAACAAAAGTTAATTTCAATACTTTGTTATATACCCTTTGTTGGCAATGACAGAGGTCAAACGTTTTCTGTAAGTCTTCACAAGGTTTTCACACACTGTTGCTGGTATTTTGGCCCATTCCTCCATGCAGATCTCCTCTAGAGCAGTGATGTTTTGGGGCTGTCGCTGGGCAACACGGACGTTCAACTCCCTCCAAAGATTTTCTATGGGGTTGAAATCTGGTGACTGGCTAGGCCACTCCAGGACCTTGAAAGGCTTCTCACTCAAAATCTCACGTTACATGGCCCCATTCAGTCTTTCCTTTACACAAATCAGTCGTCCTGGTCCCTTTGCAGAAAAACAGCCCCAAAGCATGATGTTTCCACCCACATTCTTCACAGTAGGTATGGTGTTCTTTGGATGCAACTCAGCATTCTTTCTCCTCCAAAAATGACGAGTTGAAATTTTACCAAAAAGTTATATTTTGGTTTCATTTGACATTCTCCCAATCCTCTTCTGGATCATCCAAATGCTCTCTAGCAAACCTCAGATGGACCTGGACATGTACTGGCATAAGCAGGGGGACATGTCTGGCACTGCAGCATTTGAGTCCCTGGCGGCATAGTGTATTACTGATGGTAGCCTTTGTTACTTTGGTCCCAGCTCTCTGCAGGTCATTCACTATGTTCCCCCGTGTGGTTCTGGGATTTTTGCTAACCGTTCTTGTGATCATTTTGACCCCACTGGGTGAGATCTTGCGTGGAGCCCCGGATCGAGGGAGATTATCAGTGGTCTTGTATGTCTTCCATTTTCTTATAATTGCTCCCACAGTTGATTTCTTCACATCAAGCTGCTTACCTATTGCACATTCAATCTTCCCAGCCTGGTGCAGGTCTACACGTTTGTTTCTGGGGTCCTTTGACAGCTCTTTGGTCTTGACCATTGTGGAGTTTGGAGTGTGACTGAGTTTGTGGACAGGTGTCTTTTGTACTGATAACAAGTTCAAACAGGTGCCATTAATACAGGTAACGAGTGGAGGACAACCTAATTTTGTCTCTCATAGTTGAATTGTACCTATGATGAAAATTACAGGCCTCTCTCATCTTTTTAATTGGGAGAACTTGCACAATTGGTGGCTTACTAAATACTTTTTTGCCCCACGGTACAGCTCTGGAAAATATTAAGAGACCACTGCAACTTTTTCATTCCTTTCCAAAAAAGTTGAAAAGGAACATTTGAGTGAGGAACAGAAGCATTCAATTTGCAGTGGTCTCTTACCAGTAACCCTTCTTTTCCTCACTAAAAACCTTCCTTTTTGTCTTTTTTGGAAAGGAAAGTTTAGAAAGAAAAAGGTGCAGTGGTCTCTTAATTTTTTACGGAGCTGTACAACTGGACATTGTACAATAAACACATCCAATGAACTACAAAGGTACCATACCTTAATTCCTGGCAATCCAGCAATGCCCTTAAAAAAAAATTGTGAACTGTACATAAAATAATAAAGTAACATCACATAACAAGTTTACACAAAAAGATAAACAAGACAAACAGTATCTTCTAATGTAGGGGCAGAACATAGAAAACGGTAGATAACAGGCAGCTATGTTGGACAGCTTTATCATAATATAGACTGAGATCACAGGACAGACAGTTATGATGATTACAATTTAAGATGATAACAGACAAACGGACAATGAAGTGCCTATGTTGTGACACCGTAGCCATTCGGCTTATCATACTGATTTCTCGACCAGAAAGGCAGAATCAACAGTCATGGAAGGGAGTTGGATCCCAACAACTAGGATAACAAATTTGATCAAAATGATGCAGCTGCACTTTGATCCAGTATATTAGACATCTGCAGCACTATGAGACAATTTCCTGAAACCTTTCTCCTTTCCTATTCCTTTTATCATAAAACTTTGCAGTTCATGATAACGGTAAGCTTACACAGAATATGGTGCTGCAATAATACTTGCCAAATAGTTAACAAATAGTTCACTCCACATGACTTGCCAGTATGAACAACTTTTAAAAAGTATTTAAAGAATCCACATATTCAGGTTGTGAACCTATTAATAGAATACACCATTTCACAAAGTGATACTACCGAACAAAATCTTTTCACTTAATCTAAAAGGTTGGTTTCGATCAAATTCATTACAGGCCAATACAGAGTGCATTTTCAAGTATTGTGATGCCAGCATAACATTGTCATGCCTCTCATTGACAGCAACAGCAAAGTGCAATGTGTAAAACCTTTGAGGAAATCTTGCTTCAAATAGGAGAAAGACACAACGGAATGGATTACAAATGGATTTTTTTAAAAATGTTGATGAAGTCCCTAATCTACACAACCTGGCTGTAACCAGAACATTGTAGTGAGTAGTCCTGTTGCACAACTGAGGAAAAGGACACACATTAGTGTCTACTATGAGAAACAGACACTTCACGGCTCCCTAACTCACAGCCCAATTCGTTCAAATTTTCATGTTAATTTATGATGTTTTTGAGGGAAATTTATACCAATTTATAAACACTAATTTCTTTGGGAACGTTATACCATTTGGCATATTCAAAAAATGACAGCTGTATGATAGCTAGCTGGTAAAGAGACATGTACTGTTTATTGTTCAGTGCAATTTCACAGAATACTGGCACCACTTACTGGCAATCCAACAATTCCTGGCACTCCAGGTAACCCTGGATAACCACCGTCACCCTGAAACACACAGATTAACAAAGCAATAGATGTGTATCAACTGGGTGTGTATTTGTGTTTCCATATTTGTTAAACTTCTTGAATTATGTTGTTCATTTTAAGCACCCATATGTTCATTGAAAACTTGGACAGTGGTAATAGCAAAATCAACGTAATCAACACTGTCAAAATGTATATCTATATTTATGTTTGTACTATATATGGTGTTTGATGTACAATTAAGGAAAGAAGCACCATCCCTATACCTGGCACCCAACAGTGTCCCTTTTCTTATTTTGGGGCATTGTACAGTATTATGCATTACTTAAAATTCTGCCAGTTTTATCATTACTACTGCAACATATTGGATTCAAACTGAAACAGTTATTATGAGGTTAAAGAGTGAACTGTCAGATTTAATGAGGATAATAAGGTCCACAATCTGTGAACCATGTAAGAATGTCAGTCATTTTTATACATAGTAATATTGGGGAACCCAATGTAATTGGTCATAATTACATAATGCTAAATATATCCATCATATGTAGTACTTGAGTTAATAGCGCTTGGTATTTGATGACACAATGAGCAAATGATATTTATGCTCAATTGTTTTCAGGTCAGGTGATTCACAGAAAAATTCATCGTTTTTTTAGCAGTACAGGTGCTGGTCATATAATTAGAATATCATCAAAGTTGATTTATTTCAGTAATTCCATTCAACAAGTGAAACTTGCATTATGTATACTGTCATTCCACACAGACTGATATATTTCAAGTGTTCATTCCTTTTAATTTTGATTATTATAACTGACAGCTGATGAAAACCCCAAAATCAGTATCTCAGAAAATTAGAATATTACTAAAGACCAATAGAAAAAAATGATTGTTAGAAATGTTTGCCAACTGAAAAGTATGAACATGAAAAGTATGAGCATGTACAGCACTCAATACATAGTTGGGGCCCCTTTTGACTGAATTACTGCAGCAATGAGGCATGGCATGGAGTCGATCAGTCTATGATGAGAGCCCAGGTTGCTCTGATAGTGGCCTTCAGCTCTTCTGCATTGTTGGGTATGGCGTATCACATCTTCCTCTTCACAATACCCCATAGATTTTCTATAGGGTTAAGGTCAGGCGAGTTTGCTGGCCAATTAAAAACAGGAATACCATGGTTCTTAAACCAGGTACTCTTAGTTTTGTCACTGTGTGCAGGTGCCAAGTCCTGTTGGAAAATGAAATCTGCATCTCCATAAAGTTAGTCAGCAGCAGGAAGCATGAAGTGCTCTAAAACAACCTGGTAGATTGCTGCGTTGACTTTGGACCTCAGAAAACACCGTGGACCAACACCAACACCAGCAGATGACATGGCACCCCAAACCATCACTGACTGTGGAAACTTTACACTGGACTTCAAGCAACGTGGATTCTGTGTCTCTTCTCTCTTCCTCCAGACTCTGGGACCTTGATTTCCAAAGGAAATGCAAAATGTACTTTCATCAGAGAACATCACTTTGGACCACTCAGCAGCAGTCCAGTCCTTTTTGTCTTTAGCCAAGTTGAGACGCTTCTGACACTGTGTCTTGTTCAAGAGTGGCTTGACACAAGGAATGCGACAGCTGAAACCCATGTCTTGCATACGTCTGTGTGTGGTGGTTCTTGAAGCACTGACTCCAGCTGCAGTCCACTCTTTGTGAATCTCCCCCAAATTTTTTAATGGGTATTGTTTCACAATCCTCTCCAGGGTGCGGTTATCCCTATTGCTTGTACACTTTTTTCTACCACATCTTTTCCTTCCCTTCGCCTCTCTATTAATGTGCTTGGACACAGCTCTGTGAACAGCTGGCCTCTTTAGCAATGACCTTTTGTGTCTTGCCCTCCTTGTGCAAGGTGTCAATGGTCGTCTTTTGGACAGCTGTCAGGTCAGCAGTCTTCCCCATGATTGTTTAGCCTACAGAACTAGATTGAGAGACCATTTAAAGGCCTTTGCAGGTGTTTTGAGGTAATTAGCTGATTTGAGTGTGGCACCAGGTGTCTTCAATATTGAACCTTTTCACAATATTCAAATTTTCTGAGATACTGATTTTGGGGTTCTCATCAGCTGTCAGTTATAATCATCGAAATGAAAAGGAATGAACACTTGAAATATATCAGTCTGTGTGGAATCACTGTATACATTATGCAAGTTTCACTTTTTGAATGGAATTACTGAAAAAAATGAACTTTTTAATGATATTCTAATTATATGACCAGCACCTGTATGTTTGGGTTCAATGTCCTGCTGCTGGGAGAAATGCAATCTAATGAGTTTTGAGACATTTGGTTGACTCTGAACAGATAAGACGTTACTGTACATTTTACAATTTCCACTTTTTCCCCCTGATGAACCCCTTGGTTGCATTGGCAGTGGGTTTTGAGTTCTGGGTTCATTGTCATTTTGAGATGGTAAAACATGCCACCGAAATGGACAGATGTAAAAGGTTATATTCTGTACTTTATTGTTCATCATAAAATAATATTTTTAAATGCCTTGATCATAGAGCAAAAAAACTAATTGGAATGGTGACTCTTTCAATACTTTTGGAAAGCACTGTATAATTAAGGAATTACTAAATGTCATGATTACACTTCTAATTATTTAATTATTAAAATTCTAATTATTAAAACATTTATCCAGGTTTCAGCTAAGAGTTCATCCTTAAGAAAGATGCATACAGTTAAATCGTTTCGCAAACTAATGCTTGGTTTCAATGACATATAATAAAATGCATTATTATTATTATAGCCTAATTAATTAATAAAATATAAAGAGAATTTCCACATAGCCTCAACGCTATTCCCTTGCAGCTGCTGCCATGGTATAAAAATGTTTTTCATACTTTCAATTCTCTATATATATTTCATTTGTGTAAAGCGCAAAGGTTATAAGACCAAAAGCAAGGAGGTACCTTTGTCCCATTGCATCCTGGGGTTCCTGGTGGACCCATTGGTCCTTCATTTCCTGGAAATCCCTGGAAAGGAGAAAGTCATGGGGCCATGATATTAGAGCAACATGCCATCCAGGAAATGTTATCTGGTAAGGCCTTGTTTATTTCAGCAAGACAATGCCAAACCACATTCTGCAAGTATTACAACAGCACGGCTACATAGCAAAAGCATCTGGGTGCTAAATTGGCCATTCCAGACCTGTCACCCATTGAAAAGATTTACCACATTATGAAATGGAAAATCCAACAAAAGGAATCTACAGCAATTTGTCTCCTCAGTTTCCAAACATTTACAGAACATTTTTGAAAGAAGACGAGATGCAACACAGTGGTAAACATGCCAATGTCCAAACTTTTTAAAATGTGTTTCAGGCAACAAATTTGAAATGGGCACGTACACTTGTGCTCAAAATTTGCATACCCTTCAAGAATTGGTAATAATAGACAGCTCCAGAAAAAACGGAGAGACCACTACACCTTTTTCTTTCCTTTCCAAAAAAGTTGAGAAGGAAGGTTTTGAGTGAAGAACAGAAGCTTTCAATTTGCAGAGCTCTCTTAATTTTAACCCCCTGTTCCTCACCAAAAACATTCCTTTTCAACTATTTTAGAAAGGAAACAAAAAAAATTCCAAGCTATATTCATCATTGGTAAAGAAAACATGAGTGAGCAGGCAAAACACGTCTTTTATTTCTTATGGGATTCACATTAAACTGTAGGTCATAACAGAATGGCACAAACATGAAACAACACATGGCAACAAAGAAAAAAAAATACTGAGCCCTGTTCAAAAGTCTACATACCCTTTGTTCTTAATACTGTGTATTTCCTCCTTTAGCATCAATGACAGCATGCAGTCATTTGTAATAGTTGTCTATGAGGCCCCAAATTCTTACAGGTGGTATAGCTGCCCATTTGTCTTGGCAAAATGCCTCCAGGTCTTGCAAAGTCTTGGGTCATCTTGCATGAACTGCACATTAAAGATCTCAGAAACCACTGGAGGATCAACTTGGCCTTGTATTTTGGGACATTGTCATGCTGGAATGTCCAGACGCATTAGATAGGCAGCTTTCATGCAGAAGAATGCAAATTGTCTGACAATTTTTTCTGATGTGGCATTCATCTTGCCATCAATTTTCACAAGATTACCTGTGCCTTTAGAGCTCACAGACCCCAACACATCAGTGAGCCACCATCATGCTTTACAGTGGTGATGGTATTCTGTTCGCTATAGGCCTTGTTGACCCCTCTCCAAACATAGCGCTTATGGTTGTGACAATGAAGCTCTATTTTGGTCTCGTCACTCCAAATTACAGTGTGCCAGAAGCTGTGAGGCATGTCAAGGTGTTTTTTGGCATATTGTAACCAGACTTTTTTGTGGCATTGATGCATTAAAAGCTTATTTCTGGCAACTTGACTATGCAGCTCATTTTTGTTCAAGAATTGTCATATTGGGCTCCTGTTTCCAGAGCAGCCTGTTTTTCTCGAGGTTACCTGTGAGTTTTTCTTGGTATCCCAAACAATCCGTCGGGCCGTTGTGGCTGAAAACTGGCTTGGTATCAAGAGAACCCCAAATGTTCCACTTCTTAATAAGTGATTGAACTTTACTGTTTAGTATTTGCAAGGCTTTGGATATCTTTTTACGTCCTTCTCCATCTTCATAAAGTTCCATTACCTTGTTATGCAGGTCTTTTGACGGTTCTTTTCTGCTCCCCAAGGTCCAGTATCTAGAATACTCAGTGCATTCATGTGAAAAGCTAACAAAGTTAATGACTATTAATACTAACTGCAATTTAAAAAGGCACAAAAAATCCCTTTATATTGCCATTTTGAACTGTTTGTGTCACCTTGTGTGTCTATAACAAGGCCAAACTTTCAAGAGTATGTATACTTTTGATTAGGGCCATTTGGGTGATTTATATTATCATTATGATATAAAAAGGACCCAATAAATGTCTTCATATGATCACTTCTTAAATAACAGATTTTTTTTTTTGTATGATCAGTCACATTTTCAAAATCATTGCCAAAATTTCACTTTCTGCCAGGGTATGCAAACTTATTTTTCCAAAAACTATAACATGTTGTCTTTGTACTATTTTGGATCAAATACAGGGATTAATGATTCGCACATCATTGCATTCGGTTTTTATTAGCATTTTATGAAGTGTCCCAACTTTTCTGGAATCAGGGCTGTATATTAAATCAGTTTGAGTCTATATTTTAGAGCCAGAAGAGGGTCAAACCAATACTGACCAAAATCATTGGGATCAAAAGTATTGCAATAAACATATTGTCATTTGGGAGAGATAGTAAAACCTACTGGCAGCCCAGGTGGTCCAGAGAATCCATGTTTCCCAGGGAGACCCTGTTAAAATAAAATGTACTGTTAGAGCTTTTGCTTGCTACCAAATATATTTAAAAAACACTGTAAAACAAAGTGCTTTTTTACACGTCAGTGTTCTAAGCCCTGGGCTATCTTAGCCCCAAGATAAGGCTGGCCCAGAGTTAGCTTAGCATAAATTCACACAATAGTTTGTTAATCCTGGGCTAAGGTTTACCCTAGGCTAAGGATTCACACTGGGCTATCTTAGCCCCAAGATAAGGCTGGCCCAGAGTTAGCTTAGCATAAATACACACAATAGTTTGTTAATCCTGGGCTAAGGTTTACCCTAGGCTAAGGATTCACACTTGCTTTCCTAAGCCCTGGGCTAGCGGACAAATACAACACAAGACCATTGTAGATTCTATTGCAAGCTAAAAATGTTATATTCTCTCTGGCATTCAAAGTCCAAAGTCTTACATTTATTAAATACACCGAATAACAGCATAATTCTGATCAATAAAATTTTTAGGACATGGCACACGGCTTGCCAATAATGATACAAGCACATCACTGACACAATCAATGTTACACCACCACAATTCAATTAACGAGATCATGGCATCAGTTGATTAACATGCCCATCCTGTCAGCATTTATTTTGACAAATTTGTTAAAACTAGGCCAAGAAATTGAAAAATTATGTGAACATATGAACACGAGGCAGAGAATGTGACTAGTTAACTTAAATCTACAGCAAGCTACAATAATAATTTTGTTCTATTTATCTGGTATAATGAAACAATAAAAGGTTTTCATTGGAAGGATCAAAACAATACTTTGTAGCTGTTGGTAACAGCGGTGGTGCAGTGGAAAGACCTAAACTGAAATATATAGTAGCTGTTGCTAAGGGTGATGCTAGCCCCTTGAAAGAATCCAAGTGTGTACACTTGCTAAGACCTGGGCTAAAATCTCCATTAGCCCAGGGCCAAGGTGCAGTGTGAAAACATCTGAAGCACCCCAGTTTTTCACACCCCAGTGTGAAACAATGAAGCACCCCAGTTAAGGCTTGGTAGCATACCAATGAACACCCTGAGTAAATCTGACACACTGTATTCAAAATATAATCCATACCAATGATCCTTTGGGTCCTGACAATCCAGGAAAGCCGGAATTTCCCTGTAAATCCAAATACATTTTAAAGAACCACAAAGGGTAATTGTTTATGAATACAAAATGGCTTTGAAGTCAGACAAACACACCCAAAACGCACCCCTAAAATGTAATTAACAAGAATTGTGAGTCTGACCTTAGGGCCTGTAGGTCCAGGGGGACCTTCATTCCCTGGATAACCAATCTCTCCAGGCAACCCGTCCAAACCTGGAAACCCAGGTTCACCCTGTGGAGAGTGACAGAGAAATGTAGGATTTAAAAAAGTTCAAAGATATATACAAAGATTATACTAAGATCATAGTATAATAATATTTTACCGTCTTAAGACCCTAATTGTGCAGCAGTGCTAAGAAGAACCAAAACAAGTGAAAATTGCAGCACTACCAACTTCAGCTGCAAAAAAAGCTGATGGAGTATGCTTTGGTAATCGAACACTATATAACTAAGTAAAAATAGATGTAATAATGCCCCGCCACACAGAACATTAAAAGGACTATGCAGTTAACACAAAACTACCACCAACAGCTCCTTTAACACATATCAAGGGAGAAGTACATTATTATATTCTATATATATATACACACACACATGTATTTACAACTGATATTACAGTTTAAGACGATTAGTCTCCCAATGAGCAAAGTTTAGGTAGCAGTATCCTGTAGCTGTTTAGTTAACTGTTTAGAAGTGACTTGACATAAGGATCATCTTGAGTCTGTGGAAAAGTAATTGCTGAGGGCCACAGCACAAGGATAGGTGGCAGGTGCCTCACCTGCCAGAGGAAAGGTTTTGGGGTGGGAAGGGTCAGCAAGTATTTTGCCTTGTTCATAGTCAACAATTCAAGTGTAATGCCTGAACAGTATGGGCAAGGAGATTTTTCTGAGGGATTTTTTTTTTTTTTATCCCTGCCTTGTTAGTGATTACACTTTGATGTTACCCTTGTACCTGACACTGACTGTAGAGGAATTTAAATGATTCAGCAGAACAGACAGCTAAGCCCTTCACCTCAAGCAGGAGTGGTGGGTGTTGTTCCTTGAACCCAACCCCCACCTCAAAGTTTTTTTCTGTGTTAAAAGGATACATCAGGATTCTCAGATTTTGGATATGTTCTCACTTACTCTGAGTTCGATAAACTAATGGAAACCATTTTATTTCACTGCGTGAGGTTTGAAGAATAGCATGTTGATAGTTTGGTACAATTCCTGTTTTGTACTAGCAGGGAAATGTACCTAAAGCCACTTCAAAGATAGCTAATTAGTATTAAAACACTATAGGCCTAGAAAGTTATCTATAAAATCTAAATGTGTACTTATAATAGTAACAAATAGATTTCATCAAGTGCCTTATGCACAATAGATTGGGGACTTGTCCAACTCTCAGGTGTCCTTACCCAATAATGCTATTTATACTCAGGTGTCAGTGGTCAACTATGATATTTGCCCCCTGGGTGGTAATAGCCCATATATCTATTTACACCCAGGTGTATATAATGCTAGACAATTTGTACCCATGTGTTCGTAGACAACTACCCAAGTGCAAATACTCAAACTAATCACACACCAATACTATTTGCATCGATGTACATTTACTTCGACTATTACATGGTAAACACGTTATGATTTGGTGAGGTAATGACGTCATTCATTTTTAAGTTTCATGTTGATAACAACAGCTTTTCAAGTCACTAATACAAAAGACACCCAAAATACTTAGTATTAGTTCTCTACGGTTGTGAGTAATTGTTTTCATGATGCACATGAGCACTTTGGTTTTGGCTGGCTAAGAGAATGCATAGCTGTGCTGACATGACTGTGCAAAATCATACATGTCACAAGAACCGATGTATAAAGGAAAATTCAGGTCATAAAATGCACCTTTGAAACTATGATAATATGTAGGTAAATTCCCCGATTCCCAAAATGTTCCGATCTAACGTTAGCTAGCTAAGATCATTGGAAAAATCTGTCACTACAGATCTAAAATCAAACCATTTGCACTATTTTTATATGTCAACACACCAGAGTATTTCAATTAACAGCAGGAGATGTGAAAGTTTCCCATTTTGACAAAGCATGTTCAGCAGTAGTCAGTTAGAGCTTGCTAGCTAACACTAACGCTACCAGTTAGCAAAAGGATTGTCTGCCATTATCATTGCTGGATAATGTTTGCTAAAATACTTGGCTGACGTCTAACATTTGATTAATTAGCTGGGCATAGCTAAAAATTGAAATTTGCACATTGGATCATTTTAATTTAATTGTACAAACAACGAGATAAACTTTTCAACAAAGTAAAGTTATTTGGTGTTTAATGTAGCCTACCTTTTTTTCAGTTAATTGAACCCTCCTTAGGCACATGCAACCATTGAGGCATGTAGCTATCTACTTAATTATATTTTTTTACTTTGTCACTTAACAAGTGCACGTACAACAAAATGCAGTAAAAGTCACGCACGTTGCAAATATCGAACCGACGAGCGACAGACTACAAAACTAATGCCCAACGTACTATGCTAATGAGTCAGCTCCTCACAGCAAGTGACCAGTATTCTTTGGTGTCTGCCTTCGTTGATGCACGTAATGTCTTGCGTCATATATTTGTGTGGGTGTAAATAGCTGAAAAGCTCTCGTTTGGCTTCTTTCCCGGGTGCAAATAGACATTCCAATTTTTAAATCCCAATGTGACTCCCATGTTATTTTGAGTTTATCAGGCCACCAGCCAGTTGACCTGTAAAAGGTGTAGGCACATCCTCAAGACTTGGAAGAGTGAATAAAAACCATACGAAAGGAGGTAATTGGGGTGGATTTTCTTTTGGTCACGAATGTTCTTTCCTTCTGTACAGTGGTGTGAAAAAGTGTCTGCCCTCTTTCTGATTTCTTATTTCGTTTCATGTTTTTCACACTTAATGTTTCAGATCATCACACAAATTCAAATAGTAGTCAAAGATAACACAAGCAAACACAAAATGCACTTTTGAAATGAAGGTTATTATTATTAAGGGAAAACAAAATCTAAACCCCTGTATGTTTGGATGGAAAAAATAGTTTTTATTTTGTTTTGTCCACCTATGTGATGAACAAAAAAAAAAAAAAAATATGACAGCATTTATTTTGGGATCTAAATGTAACATGAAAACATTTTAAATAGGCAATTGAAATAAAATGGGACTCCAAAATGTTCTACTTAAAGAACAGGACAGTGTGTGTATTGACTATTTATACTTTGTTTGATTATTAAGTAAGGGAGTTAATTAAAATAATAAGAATAATATAATAACAGATGTAGAGCAGGATGATAAATCACTTACCTTACTGCCCTTCACTCCATCACAGTGACATCTGGACTTCCCGGTGCAGCTACAGTCCTGGGAACAAATGGCACAAGAATCATATCAACTCAATTAGATTAAAATTACAAGGTTTATTTGTCAAATGCACTGAACATCACAGCATCCTTCTGCACAATGAAATTATTGTGACATGGCAGTGGGATTTAAGAAGAGTATATAAGCTAGACAGAACATTTAAACATTTGAGAAGTGCACATCGTGAAGAAAATGTTAGGTGCTTGCTTACTGATATTTATTGTTCGAAATAGTGTTTGTATCGAAAGGTTTGAAGTTTGTATTTTTTAAGGTTCAAGATATCCTGTTGTTGATGTTAATTAGCATAAATTAGCAAGCATGTGTTGAAACCAACCTGCTTCACCCGAATAAGTTGATGAGAAGTCAATAAGGAAGAGAACAATATTATAATAAATTACAAACCCGTTTTATTGATTCCATATTCAGATATATCTGGAGACAAGCTTACCAACAAGTCTAAAGTTACTTCCCCTCGGTGCGGTTTTTATAGCCTTTTTAGTTCCCGCCCAGTCCCTAATCTACCCCCTACATATACATTACTTCTTATTCGCTAGGGCGTGAGTACTCAAGTTCCTACTTGTCTTGACTCGGCTCATAAGGCGCGGATCTCAGGTCAGCCCTCATAACCAATAACGTGTTTTCCTGTCACTGCAGAACTTGTGGTACATGACTCCCCCTCCCCAGCCTGTTGCAGTTTAACTTATATTCGGCACCTTTCTTCTTCCAACTTCCTCCTCAATTTCCACATCAACCTTAACATATCACATTATCATTAATCACATTAATATTATTAACATATCACATCAGCCTTTATCACGTTAACATTATTAACACATGGCATAGTTAATGCTCATACAGGTTTTACCAATGACAGGTTTTATGTCTGTAGTTCGAACAGTTGAATCAATACAGACTAAAGCTTAATTAACATGAACTATGCTGATTAGCATATGTAAAATCAATTACTGTTCCATAATTTGTAGTGGGGATAGCATAAACGTGTGAAACAAAGTTCATTTTCTCTGTAGCATAAACGGTTCAAAAGGTACAGTCTAGTAGTTAATTAATGCTAATTACACTTATTATGATTCGTTACATAAATTAAAGAGTCCTTCAATGAACTTGGGATAACATGAATGTGTGAAAAAATTGGTTGTGTCTGTAGCTGAAATGGTTCAAATACGTAAAATCGAAGAACTGTTCATAATTTCAAGCAGAGATGAACTGAACTGGTTAGACACATTTTGTTTCATGTCTGTAGCTCGAACAGTTCAAAAGTAACAGCCTAATTACGCAAATTAGCATACATATAATCAAAGAACATTTCCAAATTTGAAGGAGGGACAAACTAAATTGGTAAAACAAATGTTGTTTTATGTCTGTAGGTTGAATGGTTCCAAAGGTACATCATTATGGTTAATTCAGGCAAATTAACGCAAATTGACATAGGTAAAATCAGTAAACAAGTCATTATATGAAATGGGAACAGTCTAAAAGTTTGAATGAGAATTTGTTTAGTTTCTGTAGCGTAATTTTTTAAAGTAGCATGTTTAAAATCCATAAACATATCCTAATTTGAAGTAGGGACAGCCTCAACTAGTGTAACAATGTTGGTTTCCTGTCTGTAGCTGGAACGGTTCCGAAGATACAGCCTAATAGTTAAATAACGGTAATTATGTTAATTAACCTATGTAAAATCAATAAAGGTTTCATTATATGAACTGAGGATAGCCAAAAATTTTGAATGAGAGTTTGTTTGAATGAGATAAAGCCTAATAACAAATTAATTATGAATATGCTAATCAGCATAGATAAAGATACCTAATAGTAATTCAACACAGAAATATTAAGCATGAATAGTAATTGAATTAAGCTTGACACAATGTATGAGAGTACTAGCTATCTTTGTACGAAGAACAGTAGGTAGGATATGTGATGCTCCATTACTGATGGTTCTCAAACACCCTGTCCATTCCACCTGCTAGGAACTGTGTATGTGACTGTCAGAATACTCTCTGAATAGACCATTGGGTCATAGGTTGGAATACACCTTACAAGGGTTTTTTGTATGTTAAACGATTTCTTATAATAATCTGTGTAATCGTTGGTTATGACCATTGGCCGCCTCCCTTGTATTCTGGTATAAAGATTGTGTTCTTTCTGTATTCATTGTAGAGAGAGAAAGGAAAGAACTATGAAAGGTTAAGATCGACGTCTCATGCTGAATAAAGATGGCTCTTCTCTGACTTCTGGTTGCATTACTTTTGTTCATGGATATCACATGAAACAGAAACTAACAACACTAATTATGCTAATTATGCTAAATCAATAAACGTTTCATCATATGGCCTGGCATAGACTAAACGTGTGAAACAAAGTTAGTTTTGTGTCTGTATCCCGACCAGTTCAAGAGTCATTCTCAATTAATGTAAGTTAGCAACTATACAGTCAACTGTTTATAAACATGTAATACAATTATTATTTAAGATAGCCTCATATCTTTAAAGTTGTTATGAAAGGTTGATTGGCCCTAATGCATGAACATTTTGAATTGAAAGCTCTCTATAATTTTGTCTTTCATTAAAACACATGTTCATTTATGCAAGGTTTGAATGTTAATAATTGCAAAAGTAAACGTAGTATCAAAAATATGAATACAAGTAACTTGAGTTGGACCAGACTGAACATCTTGGTGTTAGTTTGGACTTGATAGCTTAAAAAATGTAGTAGGTGAGTGCATAAGTTTTTACTTTTTTACCATTCATGTCTATGGAGACTTTTTTCCCATTGACATATTTAGTTTAAAAGGTATAAAAGCCTGAGTTTGAGTATGTGGGACGATTTCTTTGAGTTGAGTTGGTTTTGTGTCCATAGCTTTTACCCTTTAGGCTGTAGAGCTGGAGGAAGAAAAAGCATGGGAGAAACATATAGTTGTGCTTTGCCTTTGGCAAGCACACTTAATAATATTAAGAAGAAGTATGGGAGCAACCTATTGTTGTGCTTTGCCTTTGGCAAGAAAACCTTATTATAAATATAAAAATAAAGATGAAAACACAATCAATCAATAATGACACTATACAAAAACACATATCAATAATAATAACTATACAATTATACTACTTTAGTGCAATGTAAAATTGACAGGTGAACATAATATAATTGGCACATGAGCATGATATAAAGTGACAGGTGTGCATGGGACGGAAGGGGGGTTCCCGAGTTGAGCAGCCTTGCAGCCTGAGGAAAGTAGCCGCCCCGTAGCCTGGTAGTTTTGGACAGAATACTCCTATACCTACAGCCTGATGGCAGCTTGGTAAACAGTTCGTAGCATGAGTGGCTGGGATCTGTAATGATCCGTTTGCTCTTCCTCCTACACCTCTCAGGGTAGAGATCCTGCAGGGAAGACAGGTCAGACCTTGTGACATGCTCTGCTGTTTAACTCACCCTCTGAAATGTTTTGCAGTTTTGAGCAGTGCAGCTGCCATAACAGGCAGTGACACAGCGGGTCAGTATACTCTTGATAGTGCATCTGTAGAAGTTGGTGCGTATCCTGGTGTCCATGCCAAATCTCCTTAATCGGCGTAGGAAGAAGAGACGTTTCCTGGCCTCCTTCACCACAACGTTAGAATGATGAGACTATGTCAAGTCACTGCTGATGTTGACCCAGAGGAACCTAATGTTGTAAACTCTCTCTGCTGCAGACCCATTAATGAGTATGGGGGCGTGGTTTCCCTGCCGCTACTTCATGTGATCAACAATCATCTCCTTAGTTTTGCTGATATTGAGCTGGAGGTTGTTTCCCTGACACCACAAAGTCAGTGATGTCAGGACACAACTAACCTCGTCTCTATAGGCTGAATCGTCATTGTCAGAGATCAGGCCTATGATGGTGGTGTCGTCAGAAAACTTAACGGTAGTGCTGGAGACGTGAGTTGCCAGACAGTTGTGGGTGAACAGAGAGTGCAGGAGTGGGCTCAGCACACAGCCCTGGGGGATCCAGTACTGAGAGTCAGTGAGGAGGAGGTTGCATTGCCAATCTGCACCACCTGGGGTCTGCCCAACAGGAAGTTCAGGATCCATCTGCACATAGTGGGGTCGAGACCCAGATCCCTGAGCTTCACCGCCAGCTTTGGGGGCACAATGGTGTTGAAGGCTGTGCTGTAGTCAATGAACAGCATTCTAACATGTGTTCCTCTTGTCCAGATGAGAGAGTGCAGAGTGGAGGGTCAGAGCGATGTGGATCTGTATTGTCTGTAGGTAAACTGCCGCGGGTCATGTTTTACAGCAGGAGTGTACAAACCTTTCCACGGAGAGCCGTGTGTCTGCAGGTTTTTGGTTTTTCCCATGAATTGGTTCCCAGTTCACACCTAAACGACCCGGTGAAGGCAGAAACGATAGCGATAGATTGAAGATATCAGTAAAGGCACCAGATGTCTGGTCCAGGAGCCTTGCAGTTGTTAATCCTTTATAGGACTTTACAGACGTCTGAACTGATCATTTGTAAAGGGCTTGTACAAGTTAAAATATAATGCCGTCCAGTTGTACACATACAACAAAAGGACTGCAGCCAATGTCACATTCATTTTTTTAAATCATGGCGCGAATGGGACACTATCAAGAACGAAAAGGATCATTCACAACAATGCCTGAAGAAATTTTTGATTGAACAAGATGGATTCTGAGGAAGTTGTATATGGACATATGGAGAGTGTGGTACATACGAAGAGAAAAGAAAAGGGAAAGTTAAGATGGCAGAGAAAGGACAACAATTGAAAGGCAGTGAAGGAGACATAGGAGACAAGCAAAATGGACAAAGATGAATTCTGTCTGACCGCCTGGCTGATCAACAGTAGTCTCAAGATGGAGTCTCTCTAATGGGATCCTGGAATCATGGATGATACTAGGAACTGACGTGAGCTTTCATAATCATTGATTCAGAGTTCTTAAATATGTATTTCCAGTTTATCATAAATGTTCTTAAATGTTTATCTAACCTAACCATTGAATGAAGCTGGAACTTATTAAGGAAACCTTATTTTCTTAAATATTACATGCAGTTTGAAAAGCACTTTGATGGTATATAGCATGTTTTAATACGTATTTGAAAAAGCCTGTTTTGTTCTGTCATTCTTGAACACGTCTTTGGCACGGTTGCAGGTTGGAACACAAGCGCGGATTGGAACGGCGCGGGGAATGGCAGACAGAGTAAATGTGGTCTGACAGACTATCAGTAAACGGGCTGGCGGCAGAGAGGCACCGATAGGTAGCAGGCAGAGTAGCTGGGGAAAGGCAGGAGGTCGGTACACGAGCTGACAGCAAAAGTATAGGCAGGTAGCTGGCATAGTTGTCGGGGGACGGGCAGAAGTTCGGTACACGAGCTGACAGCAGAGGTACAGGCAGGTAGCAGGTAGAGTTGTCGGGGACGGGCAGAACGTTGGTACATGGTAAACTCGGACGAACGGAACAAAACATGCTAGAGGGTTCATCTGAAACCTAGTGATGAATTGGAAATTGGTACAATGATTTTCTGATCTGGTAAACTAGTCTAATTGTTGTCTTACAAAAGGTTAAAGAATTGTGTTTTCTCTCTCCTTATATATTGTATAAGGGGTAGAATGAAGAATAAACATATTGAACGGTAAGGAAACCGCTGGGTCCCATGAAGACTGATTTTGAAACCAATATAGTTATAGCCTAAAAAAGAGGTTACTACAGCTAAAGCGAGTTTACTCCCCACAATAAAATTAGATGTTGTATTTTAAATTCTGAATTGAGTTTGGTTAAATAATATAGTTTCTCTTATTTGTATTTACCAACAATAACTGGGATAATACTCGTGTTTAAAACAGACACCTGATAGCCGTTAATGGTGTTTTAATTCTAAGATGGTAAATTGACTAAGGAACAAATAAGGTATAGATGTGTTAAGGCCTACATTGAGTGTCCTTTGGAATACTTATTGTACCTACATATTGGTGACTTCAATTTCCACCTTAATGTTGAGTTGCTGTGTAGATAATGATAAGCACATTTTTACAGCAAATAGAGGGGTTGGACACTAAATGTAAATCTTCAGTTAACAAATGTTAAGCTAAATTGAAAGGATAGTCTGAGGACCATGTCAGATTCTTTATGTGTGTGAATTAAAATATAATTTATTTTAAACAAAACATTTGGCCTTTTTAATGGCTTACCTTATGTGGGTGAAGCTTAGGGATACTGGAAGGGGGCAAATTTGAGTGTTCAGACAGGTGTCATCTGTGGTAATTTCACCAACACAAGCATATTCAGTTCTGGGATAATGAAACGTTAAGTTCAAGCTGAATATAATTTCCGCTTTAATGTTGAAATGTATGGTTTTTAAACCAACTGAAGTGAGGGTAGAGACCTAAAGTCATTCCCCATTTTTGCTGATAGAACAATCAACAGAAACACAGATGTGGTCAAAGTAAATGCATAAAAGTTGTGATTTAGGGTTTTGTTGACCACCACTATTTGGAATAAAAATGTATGCAAAGAGGTGAATTAACTAAAATATATGAGATTGATCAAGACACTGTATGCCATGAGGTAGTTTGGCCATTGTCCTGTAAGAATGCAAAATGTCGAGTGGGGAGAACAAGTATTTGATAGACTGCTGACATTGCAGGTGTTCCTACTTACAAAGCATTAAGAGGTCTGTCAATTTTACCATAGGTACACTTCAAATGTGAGAAACAAAATCTAAAAATGAAATTCAGAAAATCACATTGTATGATTTACATTGTAGTGACATTGATTCACTATCACTTCTCCTTTCTATTTGGATAGATTGAGATCACTGAAGTTTAATTGGCTTGGTGATATAAACACAGTACCACTTTGGCCAATATGCTTGATGTATATTGTATTGCAAATACCTCTGTGCTGCAAAAAGAACTGAGCTGCATTGTTTGTAGACTTGTCAAAAGATTAATTATTTGCATCATTGCGTTCTGTTTTTATTAGAATATTATGCAGCGTCCAAACTTTTTTGAAAACAGGGTTATAAATAAAAACATCTTGGCATTAAATGGAGTCTGGTGTTTTAAGATTACATGAAGAATGTGTCACGTCCATGCCTCCGCGAGCACGCAGCAGAGGGCGCCTGCGCTCCTGAGTTTCAGTGCACACCAAGTCACACACCTGTCACCAATCACCACTCACACACCTGTCCCCATTCACCTGATCACCACGCATACAAATACAGCTCCCTGCCACTTCTCCCCTGCCAGATCAATGGTTCATGTTTACATGCCACATCTCGCGGTCTCTAGACTCTCGTCCTGTTTTCCCGTGTTTCGACCGACCACCCGTTCCCGACTATTCTGCCTGAGCCGGTATTCTGATCTCTCGTCTGTCCCTGACTACTTTGCCTGTTCCCTGACTGTACTTCTGCCGCCCGCTCGTGTACCGATCATCTGCCCGTACCTGACTACTCTGCCTATCTCTCGTCTGTGCCTTCGCCGCTGTTATGTTAGACGCCTCACCTCCCGTCCCCGTATGTTCTACCTGCCCCTTACCCACTCGCTCCCAAGTCTGCGCTTGGATCCCTACCAGTGAACCTGACAGAATGAAGGAATTCCTGTGTTATCTATAGAGGCAATGCTTCGAAAATGCCTTTGCATTAGATAAGAGATTTAATCAATTTAAAGTCTGAAATAAGGTATACACTGCAAAGAAATACCACAGGGTCAATACGCTGGACTCTTCTAGCAAAGTACATTCAGATTCCCTTTGCGGTAGCTTACTTTGTATAGCCAGTATTCGGTTGATGCGATTGTTTCTTTTGTTTTTATGTGGTCAAACTTATTTTGCATTTAGTGTTGATTAGGAACAATGTTAAAAATGCCAATACTGGTGAGCTGGCCTTTTGATTGACAATGTTTGAGAGGTGACAAGCATTGCCCTTTTGAGAGTAAACTTGGGGGCATTTGCTAAGAAAAACGTTGTAGATAATCATTTCCATTCTACAGTACAGTGTATATGAAATAGAAAACATACTATTGACCCTGTGCATATGGGACAATTCTGCAACTGCGATCTGAGTAACAAACAGCGTGCGTACGAGCATGTGTGGGGGTGAAAACCAGTGTGTGCTGTGTGGGCAAATATAATCTCCTATTTGCTACTCGGGTCTGGTACACAAAAAAGTTAGACAAGGTTGGCAGGTCTGCATTCCTATTACATTCACCTTTTTATAATCTAAATTCAAAAGACAATGTTTTGCTATTTTTCTGTATTTCAATGTAAGGTTGAAACAAATGTGAAATTTGTTGAAATTGACAACAAACCACATCCTGCAACATGCTTAATATAAAGCTGAATGTGGATATTTGCTTCACAGGCATGGAAAACATATCTACACAATAATACAAAGCCAGTATCAAAGTAAATAGTTATAGTAGTATAATTGGTTATACAAAATCAGTATCACCTTAGATTTAGATAAATAAAAGCATAATGAAATGAGTGTGTTATCTCCACATTAGTTACAAGAACATATAACTAGAATATATTAAATCACAATTTTCTGATTTCACTGAGTTACTCATGGTGCAATTATTTTATTTGACCCACTAATAAAACATACTCTTTCACCAAATTTTATGATTTGTATTTCTGGTGATGGATTACCTCAGGTTCAAATTAACAATCCTTTGGGTGACACGTTGAATTGAAACGGGTCAGGAAACAGATCTTTTGATCTCTGGTTGGTACCTTAGATACAGTTTAGACTAAACAAAAACATTTCTGAAAGAGCTACTGGTTTGATTTTGCTTGTTTTCCAATGTAGAGGCAGAGGAGAGGCAGAATTATCTCCGGGGATGCAGTGAGATAGATACTATACAAAGGGGTTGTTTTGGTTTCCAACATCATTCAACATCAATGGAGTGGGGGGATATACCAATTTGATCCTACTGTGTACACAGACAAAGTATTTTTCTATTTTTTTCTCTCAAGGGGTTGGTTGGACTGTGTCTGAGTATGAATGATTTTGTAATCGCCCTGTGCGCCGCACCTTAGCCCAGAGATGCCCAGATAACACACCAGATCAGGTAGAAACATGCAAGTGGAGGGGGAGAGATAAGAGATTGAGGGAATATGGGGTAACAGGAAGAGAAGACTATCTGTAATGGAACAAGAAACCAGGCAGACCTAGTAAAGCAATAAAGTGTTGAAAGTTGTTGCCCTCCAGAGGTTCGAACTGTCTTTAACCAGAACACTACCGAGCTACACACTCTTAACCATTGTGTCCAAATGAGTAACGTTCCTACATCACAAATTGCATCAATGAACTGTATGGCTTTTGCCACTGGCTGTTTAAACAGCTCAATAGCCATTTGTGAATGACACTGATACGATAACTTCTGTATCAATATAGGTGACGATAACAGACTTTTTCATCAAGTGAAAAGATGAGAGAATCGTGTAGTCTGCACATTTTTTGTCCATCCTGAACAAAACCTAAGAGATCATAAAAAATCCACCAGACATTGTCGCAAATCAACAGTAAACTGTTTCATTTTAGGCTTCATAGAATGTAGTTTCTGAAGGTTATAGCCAGCAAAGTTTTTGCCTATAGAGAACAAAAAGTATTTTGACATTGGCCGTATTAACAGCCTATTCGCCATTCGTGAATCACATTGATACAGTATCTATCAATATAGGTGAAGATAACTGATTTTTTCATCAAGTGAAAAGAGAATAGTGTAGCCAGTGAAGTGTTTGTCTATTCTGAACAAATCCTAATATCAACCAACGGTTTTATTTTAGGCTTCCTATACGTAGCTACTGAAGGTTATAATAACTGTCCTCATAGGCACTAAAATCATTAGATAATTCTCTCTGGATGGCATTCCATAAGTGCAGAGCATTGTATTCAGGACTTAACAGCATGTTTGATATTGGCTGTTTTTTAGTTTGTCAGGTACAGTACTTTCCAAAAGACAGCCTTGTATGAAGACATCGACTTTTTCAAGGTCAGTCAGTTCCAGACAGTATATAAAAGACAACGAACAGTGGGAAAATTCACACCAGTGAGCAAACACTAGAACAATATTCATACATACTTAATGTTGGGGTTTAATCCCATAGTAAGACTGATTATACCCAAAATCAAGTGCCACAAAATCAAATTAATATATGTAAGCTGTTTATAGCAGAAGATCATTTGCGGAAATCTATTCAAAAATTTTCTTTTAAATACGTAACTTAGTAAAAGTGGGAACTGATCTATTGACTTCAAAGAAAGATATATTTCTTTCTTTAATAAGAATTGAATATTAAACATATACAGACACATACAATTGTCAGTGATTAAATTAAATGGATTTGAAATATAACAAATCCACTTCATAAAGAATTAATGAAAAAAAGTCAAATGTAAGATGTCTTAAAATAGTTTTTTTTTTTTTTTACATTATACCTTTATTTCAACAAGGAACACAGACTAAGAGGTATCTTACAGCTGGGACCTGCATATACATGCTTACACATGCAGTTGTGCAATGATTAAAAGCAAACTGAAAATAACTGAACAGAAAAAACACGACAATCACAGATAGCTGAAGACTAATTACAATGCTTGAAACACAGGTTTCATTCCTTTAGATGCCTCAGGTTTTAGCAGACATTGGGCAAGGTTTGTGGAATCCCTTAGGTGTAAACCATTAATGAGATCATTGCTGTAATCAATATTGATATTCCAGCCAATAATAGGAATGGATTTTCTAAACAAATGCAGCGCACTTATCTCCACACAATTGAAACAGTACACAGAGCATATATCTCTCACACATACAAGAATCACCATATGATATACTCTAAAGGTTTACATGCAAATTGCATTAACAAATACAAATCTGGCTATAACATCCAGGTTCTGTAGGCCTGAACATTTTATTTTATCGGAAATTAAATAATGACAAAATCCAGATGTCTAATTAACATTCAAAATAATGTTCATTCTTAAATTTTTCCTTTGCATAGAATTTACTGTCCTACATTTTAGTCGGCAAACTACAGATGTTATACCGAGTATTATGTGATCAATGTATTTTTTCGACTTTATCATCAGTTTCTCTAGCCAAGATATTATGTTGGCGATAACAAGCTAATCTTCGCTTGTCCACTTGCCCCGCTTAAGAACAAATATTTTTTGTTCATTCCAAACATTTCTGTCAGATTCAAATCTTGGTCTTGACTGGACTTGATTTGCTTCGATCTAGGTCTTGACTTGGTCTTGTTTCAGGTGTTGTCGAACACAGCTCCTGCTATTTATAAAGGCCAAGGCAATAACAATCTCAATGTCCAATGTAATTTAACTAGCCTAGACATGCGTTTGAAATCAAATTGCTTCACGCTAACTGAAAAATAACAATCTGAGTAGTGTATTACTGTTCCATTGGTTTTTAAGTATGGTCGAAGCACACATTTGCTGGCCAGATGATGGTACCCAGGCAGGCACCAATCACTCTGAAACCTGTTTCCAAAAAAGGTTTGGACAATGAAAAATTTAAAGTAAAACAGAGTGCAATGATTTAAACCCTATGTTGAATAGAAACTAGCACAAAGTGGAAAAGCTGATGCAGCGCAGAGATAAACATACCCCTGTCCCAACTTTTCTATAACGTGTTGCTGTCAAATTCAAAACAGGCATGTATTTTTCCAAAAACAATAACATTTCTCAGTATCAACATTTGATAAGTTTGTCTTTGTACTATTCTCAATCAAATATAGGGATGACTGACTTGCACATTATTACATTTTATTTTACTTTTTTAATTTTATGCAGCAATCCAACTTTTTTGCAAATCAAAGGTATTACAGTACTTATCTGTGAAACAAAATAGAAATGATATATGTGACTGTTTCATAACTCTTAAAAATATTTTCAGTCCCCTCCAAAAGTATTGGAATGGCAAGGCAAATTCCTTTGTTTTTGATGGTCACTGAAGACATTTGGGTTTAAGATCAAAAGATGAGTATGAGACAAGGGTTCAGTATTTGAGATACGGTTTTCGACTGTTGTGCATCTTAGCTTTATTTCCATGTTGTGTAGCATAGAAAATAATGATGGGGGAGGACATTAATTATGTAAAGAGAGAAGCAGGAGAGGCAAGGGGACACTATCATTGTGAAGTTGAAATCATGTAGCATCAGCAAAATTTCACATTCTTGAACCAGGCCCAAGTCAGGAGCCTCAATGAATAGAATATATTCAAAACACCTTGCCTTTTCTTTCTTCCTGTGGCATGCCCAAGCTAAGATATGCCTGTTGGGTCATGCATCAGGAACTTCTCTCCCTCATGGTGGCAGTAAGCAGTCCCTGTACCTCATAAAAATGTTCTGCATGTGTATTGTCCCTGGTAAGCTCTATGCATAGACTATATAGTTACTGATGTTCTATGTCTGTGTGTGAGACAGAGTGATCAAGCTCTCTTATTACAGCCACTGCTGCTTATCTGAGCTAATCAAAACACAGAAACTTCACAATGTGAAACACAAACGTCCTGTCTCCCTACTGCCAGAACAGGGATGAAGTCTGATTTTAATGTGGTATGTGTCACTTTGTGTAACTGTTCAGGTGTTGGCCAAGAGGTTTAGACCCAAAGGTGTAATGTGTTGTCTTGAAAGTTGGTTGATCTAGATTAGAATCCACACCTTACCTTGTCAAGTCTGGGCTTCTCGAGTGACTCAACTACACACAAAATGCATGAATGACACAGTAAAACTAAATCAACAGCATTACAAAATAAAAATCTGAAATTGGAACTTGGTTGCTAAATAATCAGTTTATGTGATAGGACAATGAACAGCAAAACTATGAATTGGCTTGCAGGCACAAAGATCATTAGCTTTCCTCAGTTTGGTCCAGTGGGAAGCATTTTCACTTTAAGACTGAATTCATAATATACAGAAAGTATGATGTCTACATAACTTCATGAATACAACCCTGTTTCCATTAAAGTTGGGTGCTGTGTAAAATGTAAACAAAAACAGAATGCAATGATGTGCCAGTCATTTAAACCCTATATTTAATAGAACATTTTTCAAAGATATCATATAAAATGTAATTTTGCCATTTATTATCACAGTTCTTCGGTTACTTATTAAATCCTAAAGACAACATTAATCACCTAAATGTACCTAAGAAAAAGTTAACATACCATTGAATGTTTTGCCTTGTTACAGACACACAAGCTGACACACATATAGGTGAAAATGGCAATTTAAGGTGAATTTCCCACACCGGTGGGTTTCAAATTGCAATTAGTGTCTGTGTATCAATAGTCAATGAGTTTGTTAGCTTTCATGTGGATGCAATAAGCAGGTTAGATACTGAGACATGGGGAGCAGAAAAAAACTGTCAAAATACCTGCATGACAAAGTATTGGAACAATAAAGATGGAAAAGTTCTAAAGGTGTGGGGAGTCTTGTGAAAATTGATGGCAAGATGAATGCTGCATGTTATCAGAAAATACTGGCAGACAATTTGCATGTAGCTGCGCATCAAATATCTTGGACTGTCCATCACAACAATGTCCTGAAGCACAAGGCCAAGTTGAACCCCCAGTGGTCACAGCAGAAAAAAGGGGAAGGTTCTGGAGTGGCCATCACACTCTCCTGACGTTAATATCATTGAGCCACTCTGGGGAAATCTCAAACGTTCGGTTCATGCAAGACAACCCAACACTTTGCATGACCTCGAGGCATTTTGCCATGCTGAATGGGCAGCCATACCACCTGCAACAATTTGAGGCCTCAGACAACAATTACAAAAGACTGCACGTTGTCAATGACGCTAAAGGGTGCAATATACAGTATTAAGAACAAAGGATATGCAGACTTTTGTACAGGGGTCAGTAAAAAAATTCTTTGTTGCCATGTATTGTTTGATGTTTGTGCCATTCAGTTATGACCTCAAGTTGAATGTGAATCCCATAAGAAATAAAATACATGTGTTTTGCCTGCTCACTCATGATTTCTTTAAAATGGTTAATATATTACCAATTCTCCAAGGGTATGCAAACTTTTGAGCACAAATAAACATCAATAAATTAATGACTGATTTTATCTAGCTTTTTTCGTATTCTGCGAATTGAACTTAGAAACGTATTTTCCAGATTCACATCTTCCTCTAGAGAACAGGTTGAGAACAGGACAAACTTGAATGTACTCACATTTGAGTTAATTCTATACCTCATAAATGCTGTGTGATAATATTGTGCAATTATTATATACATAATGGAAATACATAATAATTTGGAAAAGGAATGTTTTTCACTCAAAACATTCCTTTTCAAAATTTTTGAACGGATATTTTCTTTCTTGAGCTGTATACAACTTAAATTCCAGATTTGTACGTTTTCTCATTCCCTGTTTTCTCAATGACCATTCATATTAGCTGTAAAAAGTACAAAAAAAAAAATGAGATGCAATATATCTGTAACGTCATTCTGACTAGTTAAAAATACAGTAAAATAAATCTGTAATTCAGTTTTGACTAGTCAAAATTGTATTACAGATATCAGCAGTGACCTCACTGAAAATGACACTCGACTGGTCACACATCACAAATAGATATTGAAGATATCTGTTATTCAGTTGTTACTAATCAAAATAATAGTTGCAGCTTTCTCAAACGTCATTATGACTATTCTGAATTGTTTGGCATGGCGTTGCTTATGAGAGGCATCGGATCATATTGGCCCAGGAAAGCATTTTGGTGCTAGCAGCAATGGCGGTTTCAGATGTGGATAGATCATAGAAAAGTTAGAAAATCATCAAGAGGTTTTTATAATTGTCTTTTTGAAAAAAGTTAATCTGTATTTCTTGCTATCAGTGCCTGTCATGCATGGCCTTTCGCCTTAAGAATTCTGTTAAACACTACAACTTAGGCTTCATATAGGTCTGACATGACAGTTAATGCTTGCCATACGGCTGAAGAGTAGTAGCATATTTGAATACAAGTAAGACTCCTACATGTAACTACAGATATCTGCAATGTAATTTTTCCTAATTAAAACCCCCATTCAAGATATCTGCAATAACATTTTGACTTGGCAGAACGAAAGTTAAAGATATCTTCAATTTGAAATATCTCCCATTAAAATAAATTTGAAGATATCTATAACTTAAATAATAGATATTTACAATTAAATTATGACTGGCTGTAATGCCAGTTTCAGATATCTTCAATTTAATTCAGACTACTCAGTATTCCTGTTTAAGCTATCTACAACTGATTTATGACTAGTTAAAACTTTATTTAAGATTTTGCAAAAGAATGATCAAGATATCTTAAATTGAGGGTGATTTTCAAATCTTGAACTGGAATCGTGACTAGTCAAAATTTCATTATAGATATCTGGAACTGTAATTACAACGAGTCATAATTCAGTTGAAGATATCAAGAATAGACATTGCGGATATCTGAAACTGATTTAAAGATAACTGTAATGAGAAACCCCATAGACATTAATAGGAATAGTCGTTTAGAACGGATCAGTTAAACTGAATTACAAATATCTCCAACTGCAGTTTTGACTAGTCAGAATGATGTTATAGATATCTTGAACTGGAGTTTTGACTAGGCAAAATTATGTTGCAGATATCTGTAAGGAATATCCAAGCCAGCAAATAAATGTTAAAACGGCTTGCCACAGGTGTGCTTGTGTTACGTCCTGGTTATGCCCCTAGCCATCTTCGCACTGGCTGGGGCCATAGTCAGGATGTGGCCAGAAGAGGTGTCTCTAGGTGCCTTTATGTTGCTTGGGTCTCCCCAATTGGGGGCAGGTGTTGGTTATTGCCTCCAATTGGGGAACCTATTCATGTTGAAGATTTGCCCACACTGATTGTGGTTCATTGTGGCTTGTCAGCTGGAGGCTATGCAGCCCAGTCATCTGGTCTGCTTTAAGCTTGTTTGTATCTTTCTATATATTAAAACATGGATTACAAAGACCGTTTTGCCTCTGCCTATCTGTCCTCAAACCAGATTTATGACAGCTTGTGCCGGGAGCCAACTAATGGCGATTGTCTATACAGGTGGTTTGTCTTCCTCTACAAAACAATGAACGAATTGGATAATCACAACCATCAGGTGTGGAAGCACACAAGCTAATTTCAAAACGCAGCACTCAGTTGTGCTATAAAAGGCAGCAGGTGAGTACACCTGTCTTCAACAAAAATGGAAGGAGTTAGAAGAAGAAGAGTGAGAATGAGAGGGGGAGCTCAAAGAGGAGATGAAGGCGGTAGAGGAAGAGGAGAGGAGAAGGAGATAGAGGAAGAGGCCTTGGTAGAAGAAGAGGAGGTAGAGGAAGAGGAGAAGGAGGTAGAGGAAGAGGCCTTGGTAGAAGAAGAGGAGGTAGAGGAAGAGGAGAAGGAGGTAGAGGCCTTGGTAGAAGAAGAGGAGGTACAGGAAGAGGAGAAGGAGGTAGAGGAAGAGGCCTAGGAAGAGGAAAAGGAGGTAGAGGAAGAGAAGGACTTGAAGGGTTGATAGAACCTGAACTAAGAAGACGAGGACCAAATTTGACTCGAGAAATCCGTGCAACACTTATTGACCATGTTATCAACATACACATATATATATATACACACACAATTTTTTTCTTTTACATAGGATTGAGGGTAGAGGACACCAAGGTGGAAGGGGCCCTATGTTCACTTGTGCACAAGAGGCTGCCATTGTGAACATGGTTTTGGCCAATAATTGTATCAGGCTGCGAGAACTCCAAGCCAATATCATCAATGATGACAATATTTTCAATAACATCCAACGAGTCTGTCAACATTAGGTCGAATCCTAAAGAAAAATCTAATATACATGAAGCAACTGTATCGGGTACCATTTGACAGAAATTCAGAGAGTGAAACATCTGCGCAATGAGTATGTGGAGGTATGTATTGTTCATATTACTATGGTGTGGTATTGTGCACTGCTCATAATGTTCTGTCACAAAAAAAATACTGTGCAATAGATATTGAATAGCATCTTATTGTCTTTAATGTGTTTCAGAGAGTCTTGCAAATGGATGCAGCAGAAATTCAACATGAATTTATATATGTGGATGAGGCTGGATTTAACCTTGCGAAAACAAGAAAAAGAGGGAGAAATGTAATTGGACACAGGGCAATCACCAATGTGCCAGGGCAGCGAGGGGGTAACATCACCATTTGCGCTGCTATCACACAAAATGGGGTCCTCCACCACCATGCAAATCTGGGACCCTATATGCAAATCTAATTCTTGCATTTCTTGACCGATTGCATGAGATTGTCACAGCATTACACCAAGTGGACCAGATGCGGTACATTGTCGTTTGGGACAATGTCTCATTCCATCGGGCTGCTCTGGTCCAGAATTGGTTCCATGATCACCCTGATTTTGAAGTCTTATACCTTCCCCCATACTCCCACTTCCTGAATCCTATAGAATAGTTTTTTTCAGCATGGCGGTGGAAGGTATACGACCTGCGGCCCTATGACCGTTTGCCCCTCATTCAGGCCATGGAGTAGGCCTGTGATCTTATTGAAGCAGCTTCTGTGCAGGGGTGGATTCGTCCCACAAGGCGATTCTTCCAATGGTGCCTTGCCAATGAAGACATAACCTGTGATGTGGATGAAATCTTATGGCCTGATCCAGCCAGATGGAGAGATGAATAGTTACAGTATTCTTGTTGTTTTCTGTTGTTTTCTGTCATTTCTGTTTACTTTACTTTTCTTCAGAGTCAAAGTGTACTGTAATTCATGCAGTAATTGTTATTTGTCTACAGATTTTATGTTTCATTGATTTCATTGTAGGTTGATTAATGTAACTGATTATGGTATGAACTATTGTAAGTATTGAAATAAATACTTGAAATATTCAGTCAGCAGCATCAGTGTGGTGCAGTGCATGGTCAGTTTATAGTAGAACTATTTGTGTACATTCTCCCTATATCTCAAACTAATCATGAAGAATGTTGTGGGTTTGTCACAATTTTTTTCCAGTCTGAATTATCCCTTACATAACAATGTCTGGCCAAAAATCTAACACATGCTATTTCCTAAAATTCGTTTTTTACAAATGTGTTTTTTATTTATCACAGCAGTGTGAAACTGGCTGCAATAGTGTCTGATCATTGAGGACTGTGTTGGTTAAATAAAAACGAATTGCCTTTTCACAAATATGTGTATATGTTTGGACTGAAGTGTGTTTTTTTTGACAGAAGTATGTCATTTTGCAAAAAATCTAGGAATTATGCAAATTGAGTGTGGTGTTTGGATAACTGTGCTTATATTTTGAAAAAAAGAACCCGGTTTTCAAAATTGTGTGTAAACAATTGAAAAAAAACTGTTAAGGCTCATCTCTTTCGCCTGGTCTATGATTAAGTGTAGTCTGGCCCAGGGGTGTGAAGGTGACCCAAAAGGCCTGATACTGTCCACCCTTGCTGTCTTGCCAGGGGGGCATCACAGTGGCGATGAGAGCCTATTCGGGGGCAGAGTCACTGGCTTGTTGTTGTCTCTCTGTTGCGCACTTGTGCAATTGGGCTGTACTCTGCTGGCAATACTCAACCCTCATTCAGGATGATTCCGGTTGGTTGGTGTCCTTTTGGCTGATGCTTGGCAATGTGGGTGGATTGATTTCCCGCCTGTTAGATAGGACTAGAGTGTCACTGGACCCTACTGTCTCAGCCCCAAGGTCTTACGCTGCTATATTATTGTGCTGGGGGAGTAGGGTCTTAATTTTCCCTGTCTATGAGGTCTTGTCCCACACCTGGGGAGTACCAGGCTTGACTCGTTGCTGTCCCTTTCCAAAGTCCTCCTGGTTGTGTTGCAGATAAAGACAATACCTGACGATTTCAGCTGCCACTCTGCTGACCCCCCAGTCTGTCCCTGTCCTTGTCCATCTGGTCCTGCCTCCGATCTGGACTAGGTTTAAATAGACTCTGGGCTTAGCCCACATGTATCGATTAACTATTACAATTTGGACTCGTATTATGTTCACCCGGCACAGCCAGAAGAGGACTGGTCCCCCCTCGGAGCCTGGTTCCTGTATGTTTCTTCCTAAATTTCGGCCGTCTTAGGGAGTTTTCCTAGCCACTGATTCAACACTACAGTTGTTATCTCCTTGGGGTTTAAGGCAGGTGTTTTGTAAAAGCACTTTGTGACAGTTGCTGTAAAAAGGGCTTCATAAAATAAATTTGATTGATTTGAAGTAGCCTAATGAAAAGCATCTTCTAAATTTAAATATACTGTACAAAAGTTTGCATACCCTGGGAGAACTGGTAATATGTACCATTTCTAAAGAAAACATGAGTGAACGGACAAAACATTTCTTAGGGTATTGAAAGGAAGTAGGCTTGAGAAACTTAACACAACACAGATGTGCTGACTATCTCTGAACAAAAGACCACAGATAGGACTGATGCCTGATACTGATGGGCCCCACACATCCTGTCCATACCTCCTGCTAGGGGTTGCACATGTGACTGTTATAGGCTTGATGGATAGGACCATTGATCATAGGTTGGAACATACCATACAAGGGTATTTTGTAAGATAAATCATTCTTATTGGAGGGTATTTGACTGTGTTATGGCTGGTTATGACCATTGGCTGCCTCGCTTGTATTCTGGCATAAAGATTGTGTTAATTCTGTATCCATCGGAGAGAGAGAAAGGAAAGAACTATGGAAGGTTAACAACGTCGTATCATGCTGAAAAAAGATGTATCTCCCCTGAATTCTGGTTGCATTTATTTTGTTCATGGATTTCACATGGACAGAAGCTAACAGTATTCACATTCAACTGTAGTTCATAACAGAATGGCACAAACCACAAACAAAACATGGCAACAAAGAAAAAAAATGTATGACAGCATGCAGTCTTTTGTAAAAGTGGTCTGCGAAGCCCTGAATTCTTGCATGTTGTATAGCTGCCCATCTGTCTTGGCAAAATCATCAGTGAGCTATCACCATGATTTACAGTGGTGATGGCATTCTGTTTTTGGTCTCATTACTCCAAATTACAGTGTGCCAGAAGCTGTGATGCATGTCAAGATGCTGTCGGGCACATTGTCACCGGGCTTTTTGTGGCATTGGCACAGGAAAGGCTTCTTTCTGGCAGCTCGACCATGCAGAACATTTTTGTTTAAGTATCGTCGGATTGTGCTCTTTAAAACAACCACTCCGGCTTTTTCCAGAACAGCCTGTATTTCTCCTAAGGTTACCTGTGGGTTTTTCTTTGTATCCTGAACAATTCTTCTGGCAGTTTTGGCTGATATCTTTCTTGGTCTCCCTGACCGTGGCTTGGTATCAAGAGACCCTCAAATGTTCTACTTTTTAATAAGTGATTGAACATTATTGACTGGCAATTGCAAGGCTTTGTATATTCATATATAATTTTTGATCTTATAAAGTTACCTTGTTACACAGGTCTTTTGAAAGTTATTTTATGCTCCCCATGGCTCAGTATATAGCCTGCTCAGTGCATCCACATGAGTGCTAACCAACTGATTGACTATTTATACACACACTTTTTGCATTTTTAAAAGCCATAGGTTTGGTAAATTCAGCTTTAATTGCCATTGTCACCTGTGTCTGTAACAAGGCGAAACATTCAAGGATATGTAAACTTTTGATCAGAGCCATTTGTATGATTTCTGTTATAATTATGATTTTAAAAGGAGCCAAACAACAATATGATATAAAATAGCTTCATATGATCACTGTCCTTAAATAAAAGACAGACTCTTTGCATTAACAGTCATATTTTCTAAATGAATGCCAACATTTCACTATTTCTGCCAGGGTATGCAAACTTATGAGCACATTTGTATATACATATATACACATACAGAGCTTGCTTATTTGTATTATTTGGTTGTCTTATTGTATGATTGCAATGCACTTTACATTTAAGTTATCTAGTAGACCACTTGGGCCCACTGCTGGGTTACCAAGTCATCTGTTGTCATTGCAGTGCTTGGAATGTGTTCGGATGTGGCTGTAGAAATTACATTTACTGTTATATCTTTATTTATTCATTATTCTATTAGAAGGCCTTCGTACCCTGTATGCTTGATTAATTACGTATGCTAAAGTCTTGTTGTTCTCTGACTCCAACTTATGATGCCAGTATCTGTGTTCAGGGACAGTGATGATTGGAATGTCAGGGCCTTGGCTCCATCTAGCAGTAAAAGAAACAGGCCTCTGCCTGTGCCATAAAACCACAATAAGAAACTGATCTCTAGGAGGAAGCTCTTGAAGAGCAGGAGGTTATTATTACTTATATTCTACAGGTGAACAGAACTCTGTTCTTTATTGGGGAAATCTAAGTTGACCAAAGGCCCCATATAGTAACTGTCCAGATTGACATGCGACCCTCATGGAGTCTATTTCTGACAGTTTGGTCAGAAATATGCACACCAGTCTCGGGTGGTCTGAACAACCAACATTGTATAATTTTCTGTGCCTCCTGAAGACATTTGTGTGTAACCTTGCATTCCTAAACTACCTCATAGTGGCGACTGACACTTATACGTACATTTTGCAAATGCTAATTCCATCATCTGTACTGTTAGAAAAGAATATAAGCTTGAAACCTGAAATGCATCATCAGAAAAATCGAATATGACATTACTCTGCTGGTCTCTGTACTCATTCTCTGTCATGTTGTGATGGTTGTTACCATGGATCCATGAAATAAATAATCAACTGTTATACAATGACTGAGAAGTTTTTTATGGATAAAAGTTCTAGATTTTCATACAACTATACATTTCAATTGGATGTAGTTTGTGGCGCATTACATTACACATTTCTATTTTTGTGATTTAGCAGATGCCTATTAAACCATGCTGTATTTGTCAGTAATTTCAGTTAAATTCCCCAAATCACCAATAGGAGCTGTATGCTTTTGCCAAACAACAAATAAACAAGTATAATTTAACTATGTTATAGTCTTGATTGCCTCAGACTCCATAACGGGAATGCATAGGTATTTGTTCTCTAAACCACCATATGCTTTGCTCTTGCACTCACAGTGGTCACCGGTTCAGCAATAAGGTATGCCATTGTTGACTTAAATGTGGATGAACATTCTATTTACATTTTTTTAATGCTTTTCCTGTTTCACGTGTTCTAACGTTGTTTCAGAAAAGTTGCATTGTAGCATTCACATTGTTAGCTTCCTGTTCTGATGATGTTCAAGAAAAAGTTATGCAACAAAAGTCAGGGGAGAGCCATCTTTATTCAGCATGAGACGTTGATGTTCCTTTGTGCTTCTCCAAAGAATACAGGAATTTCCACAGA
>JACXGJ010001206.1:66815-90702 GCA_016801105.1 Esox niger
TAAGAAAGGCCTAAATGACCCTTGTATGGGTTGTTCCAACATATGGTCAATGGTCCTATCCCTCAAGCCTGTGACAGTTACATGGGCAACTCCTAGCAGGAGGCATAGACAGGACGTGTGTTCTATCTATACACCTGTGCTCAAGAGTTAATTAGTACCTCTGTGTTCTGTTGAGTTTCTCAAGCCTACTTTCTCTCAACATGGTGGAGATTGATATTACCTGTGGGGATCTGACTTTTCATCATGGTTATTCACAAATACGGAACAGGTACAAACCCCTCCCCCGCTTGGCCTATGGTAAGATGGACCAACCCTCCGTTCTTTTCCCAACTTACAGATAACCTCTAAAACAGGATAAAGCATTTTTTCGGGCAGTTCAACAAGGAATCCATTACCAATCTCTCTCCAAGTGCATCGATGATGTTAGAACTTTCCCTAACCAAAAGCCCTGGGTTAATGGTAATGTTTATGCTATGCTCAGAGCACGGTTCTCTGCCTATAGTTTTAGGGTTCTGGAGGCTTTGAGGCGAACCTTCTATGCACTTTTTGAGGCGAACAACACAATTTCTTCAGGAAGGCTTGCTGAAGACCAGGATGACTGCACTCTGTCCCTTGCTATTGCTTATGTGAGATCTTTTCAAAGAGTGAACCCACAGAAGTCACCAGGGCCAGATGGTAAAAGGCAGCACTTGCATGAGAATGCTGTTTGTGGTCTACTGAGCATTTAACACTATTGTACCTGCTAAGCTTGTTCCTAAGCTCAGGACCCTGGGACTTAACATCTCCCTTTGCAATTGGATCCTGGACTTCCTCTACCAGCAGACCCCAGGAGGTGAGAATGGGCAACCTCACCTCCTCTACACTGTCCATGAGTATCGGTGGCTGCATACTCAGTCACCTCCTGTACTCCCTGTTCACACATGACTGTGGGGCCAGACAAAGTTTGTTGACGACACCAACATTCAGTCTCATCTCCAACAACATTGGGTCTGCTTACAGCGAGGTGTAAGGGGACGTGGCTACATGGTGCCAGGAAAACAACCTCTCTCTCAATGTCTGCAAGACTCATGGACTCATGAACTCCAGGAAGTGGCATTGGAGCATGCCCCCATACACATCTATGGAGCTGAAAAGAGACTCCGGCTGCAAGTTCCACAGGCATGCAGAGGGCCCATTATCAGCAACCATATCTCATGTGCAGTGAGGCTGACGGGGGGGGCAACCGGTAACGTTGTCCCAGGCCCAGGCCTTGGGGCGGCCCATTTGCTTGGGATAAATATAATTAGTCAGTCAATCTTGGTATTTAGTACTACCTAGCTAAAACATGAAACAAATGTTTTTGACATGTTTTATGAACAGTAACATCAATGCTAATTGCAATTTTTTGTGGCATATTACTATTAGTGAAATTACATAGTTCTACATATACATTTATATATTGGGGGGACAAATCATAATTTTTCCCAAATTGGGGGGATCATGTCCCCCCTGTATCCGGGATTTCCGCCCATGCACACATCCTAGGTCAGCACCCCTGAGCCCTCTTTACTATTGACACTGAAACTGGTGTTTTGCGGGTGGTTTGCGCTTTTCTGTCAGTTACAAAATTAACCCTTTAGACCCCAATAGAAATCTAGAGTCCTGTTGTAGATTAGTCAGAATTCTCAAAATAACTAATGTTTTCAAACTTTGTTTTAAAGAGCACATCATCCTTAATTTGACACTACATCTATGTAACTTTCAAAAATATAATTTATTTTCTCCCATTTTGTGGACACTTGTAATATAAAATCAACCTTTCATCCTCTTCCTACTCTTCTGCCTCTGTATAGCGCAGCACCCATTTGCTAATGCACAATTTCTCGAATAGTCTGATGTACTAATCAGATCGTAAATTAACTTCAGCAAGCAGTTGTAGTTGTTTCATTATGACGGATCGGAAGAAACATCAATGATTAACTAAGATTTCATGACAAAACACTGCAACTATTGTTATTATTGATTATTTGTGTTATCTTATTTTTATAAGTACTGTTACTTTATTTACTTTTAACTGCACTGTCGGGAGTAGGAAAACCAAGCATTTCATTGCGATAACTTGTTATTGCAAATGACAAATACACCTTTGAACTGGCTACATAGCTAAATACTGCAACATTTCCAATTACAAGACCGAGCAAGCAACCATTCAAGCTCCACAGGTGATGCACTCGCCTATCAAGTTATCGTGACAGGGTTGCTATTGCCCTCTAAAAGATATTACCAACATTACACAAAACCAAATATATATCTGCAGTGTATTTGTAACCCACCATGACATCATTATAGCTTTCAAAGAGCAAGGACGTTTCAAACTCCCTATCACCAAACACAGAAACAGCCTATTCTAAGGTAAATAGTCTAGGCCATTTCACTCCTAGCATTTTGAGTTAAGAAATTATATAAACAAAAAAGTCAAATGACAACTTTCCCTTTCTCTGGTTTCTTATTAATGACAGCATCTACAGGAAAACAGTAACATGTTTTTATCAGGTAAATGTTTTTTATATTTAGACAAATATTGTGTAAATATCACAGCCGTCTGTGGCCGCTACGTGAATATAAAGAAACGCCGTTAATGGCCCCTATGTAATCTTAAGTGTTCTAACAATGTCTACAATGTCTACAAGGACATTTCTAAGTGATCAGAAACATTAGAATGGTAGTGTATATGCTATTAAATAAGGCTAATGAAGACTCCCGAATGTTATTAATCAATTCATTATTATTTGTATCGTTTAAACGTAATACAAAAGAAGACTTTTTAATACTGATTTACTATGTATTCATGTTAATGATTATCTCAAAAACGTTGTTAATACATTTGTGGCTGTTACATTAGTTTCAAATCTACCATAACAGTCAAGCATACTGTACATTTGGTGAATATTTCCTCTAGGGCTGCAACTAACAACTGTTTAAATAACCGATGAATGTGTAGATTACTATTTTGATTATTCAATCAATCGAAAAGAAAAGAAAAAATACCACAATAGCCGAATTAAAGGAGGGTGTTATTTCAAATCAATTATGTTTTCAATTATCTTTTCAGTGTTTTTCTTATCCTTATACTGTAAATGTTAATGGAAACTGTAATGCATCAACGTTTCTGTTGTGAAGAAATAGAGACCTCACCAAATTCTACACAGAAGGGTGAATTCATCACTAAATTTGTGAATGGTTAGCTTGCCGGAGCTGCTCATCAACACACTAAGGATGGGTGTCCTCTAGGCAAATTGGCTTGGCTAGCTAGCTACCTACAAAACCTAGTATAAACATAAAACATAAACGTCCAGCTTTGATAAACACAACAGTGTACAATCCACAAGCGGCTTGCGATGAGTGAATCAAGCAAAAAGGCAAAAAGCAGATGAAAACCCATGGTAACTCAACGTGCTCAAGTAGATCATTTTTTGGTAAAAAAAACACTTAGCCATGCATTCAAGATGAACTATTCCTCAAATAAAATGTCCATGATTGCAGATTATAACTAATGGCAAATTGGTATTAAGAATTGTATTGGTATTATGAATTTGCCGTCCTGAGCACTATTCATCTCTTATCACGGCTACAAAGCGTTTTCTCTTTAAATGCACATGCATTAGAGACCTGCTCCCGTGTCATGAGAATTCAGTTTCTCACATTTCTTGCAACAAATTGTTTTCATTTAATCCGGAACCATACAGTACTTTTGAAGTTTTTGGTCATATATGACTTCCCTCAGTTGTGGCCTCTGGCAATCTATGAAAATGTTTTATTTTTGCTGGGTCTTGCGTTGAACAAACCAATTGATGATGACATTCGTTGCCAACACTTTTTATTCTCAACGTTATTTTTATCAATTTGTTTCTGCAGCCATAATCTCCTCAATATTGAGTAATTTTACCATATGTACCATAACCATATGTACCATATGCATTTACATTATAAGGTATAGTAATAACTAAAAGCACATTAGAGTTTTTCCTCTGTCCTCAAGAGGAAGCTGAAAGAAAAACAAATTAACAAATAAACGTGTTGTGATGTACTTCAATAGAACAATCACTTAAGTGAATGCAGTAAATGTTAATACATTTGAACTAATACATTAACTAACAATAATACTTATATGTATAACTGCTTCAGTTCAAATTAACAAACAAATACATGTTTATTAAGACCTATAATTCATGTTTGTAAATATTTACTTGATTGCTAATTAATATCAATGAATGTACCCTTATTGTAAAGTGTTACAACACAACCTATAGTGACATTGATAATTGAAACAAATGAAGCAATATACACATTATTTCTTATGGAGTTGTTTAAACAAAATCACCTTACACTTACCATAAATTTGAAGCAAACATATTCACAAGATGTATAGTTTTGAAATTATTCAAACACTTGTACCATTTGTGAACTGTAATTACATTTTAAAATGTTATCCCACTATTACTATCTAGAAAATCAGCAAAACATGTTTTTAAACGTTGGAGGTGACACTCAATGTTGAGCAAGGTGAGCCCTGTCACCTGATAGCCAAAATAATTTATTGAACTTTGTGCTAAGTGTGTCCTAAACACTAATTTGAGGGAAAGGCCAGAAACAACATTCTATTCCATAATGTGTGATGCAACCCCAGATGTGTCAAACTTGGAGCAAAATGTACTGTTGCTGAGATATGTCAGTCAGACTTCACCTGAGGCTGGGTGACAAATAAATTAATTCCTTGAATTACAGGACTTTTAAAAAATGACAGAAGAGGAAATCGCCACAATGGTGGAACAATCACTAGGTAAACATGGGATTGATATAGCTGTTTGCAAGGGTCAGTGCTATGATAATGGAGCTATCATGGCAGGAAAATGTTGAGTAGTTCAAGCTTGCTTAATGAATAAAAATCCCTTGGCCAAATACTCACCATGTGCATCTCACATGATAAACCTAGTTGGTGTCCATGCAGCCCTGGCCTGCCCAGAAAAAGACATCAATCAGCTGTAAAAACTATTCAGTGGCAGCCCTTACCGATTGGAAATCTTACAAAGTGTTTTGGGTTGTTCTCTGCACAGCTTGTTTGACACACGATGGAGTGCGCGGATAGAGGCAGTGCACCCATAGGCAAAACATTTGCCTGGTGTGATCCTTTATCACTACGGGTAACCTCACCAGTGAAGCCAAAGCTGAAGCACAGGGTCTAAAGACCTTTAAAGGCAATGCTCTCCAGAGTGTCAACTTGCCAAGAAATTGGACTTTAAAGACATCATTGATGATTTTGCCACAAGGAAAGCTTGGCACATGGCATTTGGAATTAAATTCTAAACTAGCCTAAAATACAATGGTAAATATTCATTTATTTCCTGTTAGTGTCAGAAAATCCAAAACATATGAAGAGTGTATTTGGCAACAGTTTATGTGTAGTTTGTTAATGTTAACCATTATTGTCAATGCCTGTCACTTGTCTTTTGCAGAGATACATGTGAGGAGAGAAGAGCAGAGGAGAGGAAGAGCAAGGGAAAAGGAGAGATCTGGGCACGGGGGGGGCACCTAAGATTATCTCATCCTGGGCCCAGGCAAGACTATCAGCTGGCCTGCCGAAACCCACTGCCAGTTTCTGGAATTTACTTTCTTCAGTGGAACAGGAAGAAGTCATCAGCATTTAAGAAGGCCAAGATTTTCATGCAGGACAATGCTCCATCACAAGTTCTCCACTGCTTGGCAAGCCTGCAAGGACCACAAAGATAACCGAATAATGACCAGGCCCCTTTCCTCTCCTGATAAAAATTCTACTGAGAATTTGTGGGCCCTTCTCAAACGAAAGAAGAGAATACTCCTCTTTGATCAGCATTTGGGAGGCTGTGGTTACTGCTGCAGCAAACGTTGATCCTGAACAGGATCATGAAACATTAATTAACATAACTAGAAACATATTTTTTAAATGAGTACCCGAGCAAATTAAGTCACCAGATTTGATCTTTGTTTTGTTAGTTTCTCTCCCATCTGTCACCTAGGTATAAGTGACAAACATTAAGCAGGTAATAAATCAAGACCTGTGAAATAATCCCCCCCCCATAAGGTAGTATCTACTACGTTACTGAATGTTCAAGAACTGAGAAATTGCTAGCGAGTCTGCCAAAGCTATTTCACTTCATAACTTAAGAACGTCTTTTTTTCTTTAATTCATGAATGACATTGATACAATAACTATCAATAAAGGTGACGATACATTTTTCATCAAGTGAGAAGACGAGAGATACGTGGAATGTACCAGAAATAGCTGCAATACTGCATAACATAGTTTTATTATGGCCCACATATACAATTTATAATTGTGTTGTTCTCAATATATTCAAACTTAGTTTTTTTTCAGCAGTTGCTAGACACCATTGAGCATTGTGTTAAACTGACTAACGTTTCTTATTAAATGTACCTCCATCCTTGCGTCTATGAACTGTATGGCTTCTACCACTGGGCGTTTAAACAGCTTATTAGCCAGTGATAGGCTTACTAGTATCTACTATCTTCCTAGAAATTATCAAAATAATTGAGCAATTGCTGAACCATACCAAAAACAGTCGCAATGTAACCGTATACACTTTTTGTTAAGGCTTACTATAACGTAGCTACTATATGTCGTAGCCAGCAAATGTGTTTGTCTATACTGACCATAAATGCATGCATGGATGCGTATTTTGAAAATCCACCAAAAACAGTCAGAATGAAAACGTAAAATGTTTCATTTCAGACTTACTATAATGTAGATACTGAAAGTTTTAGCCAGCGAAGTTTTCGTCTACATGAAATAGTTCATAATGCATATTTAGCTTTTCCTGTGAGAAGAACATGGGACATATAGTTTGCAGACCCGCTTCACTAACCACTACGCTATTTAACAAGGGGTACTAAGTCACTCACTCAATCAGTAAGAGACATTCTCTCATCTTAGCTAGCTCAACTTACAAGGTCAAGCAATTAGGAGTGGTCTCTTATTTTTTTCCAGAGCTGATTTTGAATATAACAGGTAGAGTTGATCAAATTATAAAATTATTTCATGTCCATAACAATATTACGATGTCACTTATGCAAGTAAATATGATTTAAACACAAGGTGGCGTCATAACGGCTTTATGGCATTACATCTTTTTCTGTATTTCTCAGTATGGTTTTTCAGTATGATTTACATTTGGCACACAATCAGTGTTCTATATCTAACTAATGTATTAACTATTTTCCAATTTAGCCAAATGGGTGCACGATTGTAGAAAAAATATACATGATTCATTTGGAGAATCAATGAATAAATGGTGCTTACGGACCTCTGGTTTTTGTGGTGGCCAAGGGTCACAACTTCTGCAGAAGCATGCATGTTGGCCTCATGGTGGCACTGTCAAGAGCCTCCAAATTTGCACTATTTGCAAGCTCACCACGCGCACACCTTGTAACCTAGACTCTTGAAAATTGGTACATAGCTGTATCTCCTCATGATGAATATTTTGGTCTCTTGGACCCAATATGTCCACCATGATGGATTTTCCACCTTTTTGGATTATTTGAGAAACACAAAAAAATGAACTAAGCTGGCATCAAATATCCAATCTTCACATTCTTTAGAATTTGGAATCTAGAGGCCAAGGTCTTCAAAATGTAGATCAGTCAGGTTAGTATGTCAGAAAACATGGATGTAATTGACTAATGAACATGTGAGATGGATTTATTTTTATTTTTATGAACCACACTATGGTGCTAGAGATTTTTCACAATGGCAAGTTCACCATACTCACACAATTTGAGTAACAGCCTTTGAAGAGCTAGATGAGTCCCCAACATTGCAAGTAACATATTTGCCATTGGGACTCATTAACTTCACTTTAATGGTTTGGCAGTCATTTTGAACAAAACTCTTCTCGCACCAAATGTCTGATCTTCAACTATGGACAATAGTCTTCAAAAGTTATATCAAAAAGTCCAATATATTAAAAACATGGCCACCATTGACAGATGAACATCTGCTGGGTGTGGTTTTGCACAAACCCTGAACAAAATTATAAATGCAACACTTTTGTTTTTGCCCCCATTTATCATGAGCTCAACTCAAAGATCAGAGACTATAACTATGTACACAAAAGGCCTAGTTTTCTCAAATATTGTTCTCAAATCTGTCTAAATCTGTGTTTGTGAGCCGAGATAACCTCACAGGTGTGGCATGTCAAGATGCTGATCAGACAGCATGTGTATTGCACAGGTGTGCCTTAGGCTGGCCACAATAAAAGGCCACTCAAAAATGTGCAGTTCCATCACACTGCACAATGCCATAGATTTCGTAAGTTTTGAGGGAGGTTGCAATTGGCATGCTGAGGCCAAAACAAAAGTCTTGCATTTATAATTTTGTTCAGTGTATATAGACACATCTCCTACAAGGATAATGCTATTACAAATCTACATGGTGCATATGGTAAAAATGCAGTGATTTTTTTATCAACTACACGGTGGCACTATTGATTTCCCACATTTGCAAGCTTACCACACACAACCTGTGTAAAATGCAATCATGAAAAGAGGTTTATAAGTCCATCTCCTCCCAAGGAACATATTTGCACTTGGGACCCATTACATTTTTTGGGCAATTCTGAATATGTGAAAAACAAAAGCTACTTCTATAGCATCAAATGACTACTGTTCAGTGTGGTTACATTTGGTACATTAGGGTTTTCAGTTCAGTTTATATAAAAGATGTTTCCATTTACCAGTTTTTTTACCCTATTTTTCTACTTAATCCGCCAACAACCCACACCACTTACCGTTGGAACCGAAGTGGTACCCAGGTGCTAATCACCCATCACTGAATGCATGACGTCAATGGATGAATGCGCTATACACCCAAATGAATGAAAACTTTGTCTATTATTAAAACATAATACAAATGATATAGGTTACTTATCACATGGGTGTGACGACTACGCCATCTACTACCCATCCTCCTCCTGCAGGAGGCGGGCTTCGGCGTTCGACGTCACCGGCCTTCTGACACCATCGCCCTGCTCATATACTCATTGCACCTGTTGTCCCGTCTAGCGCACCTGCTCATCATTAAGTCATTCCCCTCAGTATATATGTTCCCTCTGCTCCCTTTGTCTTTGTGTGTTATTGTCTCTATGGGTAATTGAGCGTATGTCAGCGCACGTATTAAAACAAAGTCAAAGACTCCGCAGTCCGCTCCATTCTTTCTTGCACTCAGACGTGCCTGACAATGGGTTACAGTTTTTCAATAGGAGATTCAGCTTATTTCTTTGGCTAATTCATCAAAGGTAAATCAAAAATGTAAATGTACATAATTATTGTTGGAGGGAAAGAGAAAACTAAATCGCACACACATCGAATGGCTCTCTGAAATTTCTCTGCTTATTATACTGAACATTAATATTCTACAAATGTAAAAGAGAATATCTCCTCTTTTTTTAATAGTTCCTCTCGGTTTTTTGATAACTTATTAATGTCACCTAGAGAAAAATAATATATGACGGTCATCTATGAAACTAGAGCTATGCATTGGCATTGAAATCATTTCGGACCTTGTCTTTGTCTATGTATTCCTTTTTTGTATTTTTTGGAAGTATGGACCTTCAATACAAACACATTCTTGTACTTCTCAAATTCATTAACCATTTAAAACAGACAAATTCTGTAATTCATTAATTTTAGACTTCTATATAGTTTGATGCCGACCTAGTAGATGAGCTGATGCTCTGGATGGATGGTGATGCGGAGGAGAATGTACATGCTAATAGCGACTATTCGCGACAATGACGCCAAACGGCGTTCGACTCTGGCGGTTATAGGGGGTAAAAAAAGACCTGGCGGTTCTAGTGTAAATGCCAAATCCCGCTAAATGCAGCTTATAGCTTTGATTCTTCCTTGATATGTAAAATGAGGCCCCTGAAAAAAAGAAGCTTACCTACAGCATGATGCTTCCACCAACATACTTCACTGTTGGGATGGTATTTGTGTTGAGGAATGGGCAGTTGTAGCACTGCATGACACATAGTGGTTTGAGTTTTGGTCAAATAGCTCTCTCGGTCTCTTCTCACGACCCATCTGTACAGGCCAGCATTATGCAGAGATCTTCATATGGTTTTACTTGTGCACCACTCCAAGCCACTTGCATATCATATTTTTCTAATTGATGCATTTCTATTACTTCATCTCTAAATCTCTGGTGTTAATTTTCATTCAGATTCACACGTAGAGCAATGATACTTTATCAATGTGTTTTTTTCAATAACTGTGAGAGCAACTTTAACGGTTCACAGGTGGAGGCCAATGGTAAGGTAACTGTCTTAGGCCAATTTCTATCATCTTTGTAAACTGAAAGCTTTCACTCACAATACTTACAAACAACATTTTAGAGTTTTTCTTATGTATATTTACTGACATAAAACCTTTTGCCTGGAATGAAATCTCAGTGTACCATCAGTAACAGGAGAAAATTGGTCAGGGGTCTGAATAGTTTAGCAAGGCACTGTATCTAATGCCCTTTAGCTATGGCTGACACACATGATGAAGTTCCTTGGAAAACATTATTTTATTAGATTATATTTTCTATGTAAATGTGCACCAAATATTAGAGATGTATCTAATTTTGGCTATACAATAAAGCTGATAAACCAGTATAAAATGTTTCATAGCCTTTTGCTTATCTTTATACATTTTTTTTATCAGCTGTGTAATACTAGGGCAGAAACCTAATGTATACCCCCCATGATCCCCCAGACCAAGTTTGGGAAATGCAGCCCTAGAGGTAAGCCTTTGAACTGAAACGACAAACAATATGTATTTATTAATAAAAATCGATTTTGTTTTAGGCCCATGTTTTCTGAGCTGATCTCCGATCAACAGTGCTCACCGAACAAAATGAGCATACCTGGATGGACTGCCAAAAGAGGGTCCTTATAGCAATGATGGTGTCACAGATTAGACTACACCACTGGTGCCACTCTCCAATTTATTCTGCTCCACTCTCTTGAGCCAGAGGAGGATTTTGTTGCGATGTGGTATAAGGGAAGGTCAAATAAGTTATCAGCAGTAAATCAACAAAGAGGCAGTCAGGATGAAACCCTCAGAACCTTTGTCAGATCCCATGTGGGTGCACTGGGCCCGGGGTTCCTCCAGGTGCAGGTAATGCCCAGCCTCATGAGGCCAGAGTGTGCATGCAGTTCCTGGATGACGAAGGCATTGATGCCATTGACTGGCCCTCAACTTCCCCAGATATGAAACCAATTGAGAACCTCTGGGACGTTACGTATGTATCGGTGCATGCAACACTGCCAAGTAGCACCACAGACTGTCATGGAGCTCACTGATGCCCTGATCCACGTTTGGGAGAAGATCCCCACGGACGCCATCTGTCATTATATCAGGAGCATGCCCAGGTGTTTTTTTGGATGCGCCATACATGCAACAGAGTCACATTATGAATTGCTGTGATGAAATTCACGCAAGTTGGAACAGCCTGTGATTTTAACTGTTCGATTTTTGGTGTGAGTTTGAAATCAGCCCCTCAATCGGTTGGTGATATTTGTTTTGTTCTGCACAAATTACACTATTCTTTCTGGCATCAGCTTTTCTCTCCATAAGCTGGAAAAATGGTCCAAAACACATCAGCCAATCTTCTCACCCACACCATGTCCTGGTATCACATCACCCCTATCCTCCGGGAACTCCACTGGCTTCCCGCCCCAAGCACATTAATTATAAAATTGTTCTGCTCCCCTATAAAGCCCTCCATCAGCATGCTCCATCCTACCTCTCAAATCTTATTCCCCATCACCATCCCTCTTGGTCACTCCTCTGCTACAGCTGTTCGTCTCATCATACCACAGTCAGAGATACAGAGCTTTGGAGACAGGGCATTCTCTAGGGATGCTCCATGGCTTTTGGAACTCTCTTCCACAATCAATCCATGACTCTGAATCTGATCTTAATCTGTTCAAACAAGCCTACCACTAAAATCTTCCCTTTCCCCTTGTCCAGTGTCATGTCTGAAACCTTTTCTTTATGTTTGTCTGTGTATTGACTAATTGATCTCCTTAGAAGTTGTTTGTATTGTACCTGATATAAAGTGTCTTTGGGTCCCCGAAAAGTGCTATACAGTATATATTCATTATATTATTGCTGGACTGTGTAAGCAGAGCCAGCTAAGAAGACAGAATGTGTCTTTCTTATACACTTTGACTGACTGACTGACTATTCCTAGTAAAAAAGTGTGGTCAGAGATGTGGACTACAGAACAACAGGTCCTGTGTTTGACTCCCATCACAGTCAAAACACATCATGCCTCAGGATTTGTTCAGAAGAGACAAAAGCTTTGCTAGCCACAACTTTCAGGAGCAATAGGAAGTAATAGGAAGCCTAAAAGAAAAGAGTTCTGTTAGATATTAGGATTTGTTCAGGATATACAAACACTTTGCTGGCTACATGATTCTTGTCTTTTCATGTCATGAGAAAGTCTTATTGTCACCTATATTTATAGATATTGAATAAATTTCATTCACGAATGGCTGATTAGCTGTTAAAACGGCCAGTGTCAAAAGAGGATTCGTTGAGGATAGACAAAAACGTTGCTGTATACATCCTTCAGTAGCTACGTTATATGAAGCCTAAATCGAATCTGTTTACTTTTCTACTGCGAGTATTTCTGATATGTTTAGGATGGACAAAAACTTTGCAGACTACACGATTTTCTTGTCTTTTCACAAGTAAAACTTCCACCACAAATAGCATTCATGAACTGTATGGCTTTTGCAACTGGCCGTTTTAACAGTTTATTAGCCTGTAATAGGCTTATTATCCAGTAATGAGCTTAGTAAGTCATAGCCTTACTATTACTGTTACCAGAATTTCATCGTACATGACGCATGGTGAAATAACTAACAGCTTGAAGACTGCAACACTTTAACTTTAGGTCTCACATGCATACATGACACCGGATAAGCCTTAATATTTAGAAAATGTGCTTGGTCGACAATAACAGGACATAACAGGACACTGCTGATCTTGGGCGACAAAAACAGGAATCAACGCAATTATTTCTGTGACAAGATTGAAGAAACGCAACAGTATATGTGCTTAAACATGTATACATTTTTAGCACTGCACTTTAGCCTAGCAATAACATAGTGCAGAATAGTAGCAGCCAATAAGATGGGGTCACAAGTAGGCAAAGGACCAACGATACACATATAAGGGGGCTGCACACTAGGGAGGGGGCTTCTGCTTCTTTTTTTATCTTCTTTCTTCTTGATAGGGATGCATCGCTATCTGTAAAGGCTCGTCGGGGTTACACTTATTCATTAATTCTTACCATCTTGCATTAAAATAGTTAGAACTATCACCAGTTCATACTCTTGATTCCAATGTAGTCACATTTTTGGTGCATTTGACAAATATTCCTTGAAACTTGATAACAAAGTACTAGTATCAACTAACTTACTACTTGGAATAATCATAACAACTGTGCAATTGCTAGCAAAACTGAAGATGAACTTTACTTATTTCATGGCACAACGCTTGGTTTTCTGTCATTTGTGAATGACATTGATACAATAATTATCAACACAGGTGACGTTAACTGACTTTCATCAAGTGAAAAGATGAGAGAATCATGGAAACCCCTCTTTTAAGCTGTTGTGATCTACTGTATATTAGGCTACCCCAAAAAGCATGCACAGGTTTGTACTTCAAAAAACCAAAAGACATAATCACAATATAGGCTAACTATAACGTAGCTACTGAATGATTTATACAGTGAAGTTCTTGTCTATCCTAAACAAATCCTTATGCATGATTTGTTTAGTGCTATTTCATTTCATGGCACAACCATATTTGTTTTTCTTTCATTTGTGAATGACATTGATACAAAAATGATCAATATAGGTGACAATAATACTAAGTTTTTCTTCAAGTGAAGAGAAAACAGAATTGTGGAAACCCCTCCACCTGGGATTGTGACCTATTGTTAGGCTATCCCAAAAAGCATTAAAATCCAGTCATAATATAACCATCAACTATTTTAATTTTGTCGGACCATGAAGGTTGTGGACAGTTTTTGTCTATACTGAACAAATCTAGAAAAGATGTCTATAGAAACATTTACCATTGAATATTTATTCCTGATGAGTGAGTTTCAAAGACTCAAGAAAACAGATTTTCACACCATTTTGATGAAAGATTCAAACACTAAACTCAAGTCATTAGACTTCCTATTTCCTATGAAGTACCAACTATGCTGCAAACTTAAAGCAATAATAAAAATAACAGGCAGATGGTGCTAAAAACTAAGTTGTATAGCTACAAACATGCCTGAAGGGCAGAACAATTCCTTACATATTTTGAGCAGTGAACTTGAAATTAGTTTGAATAGGAAATCAAGAAAATGAATAGGAAATAAAGTAGTTGACAAGGTTAGAAATAATGATTTCAATTGAAATAGTGTGTCCTTCAAACTTTTCTTTCGTCAAATTATCTTTTATCTGCAGCAATTACAGTTATGCAGATTTTGGTATTCTAGTTGTCACTTTGTTGAGATAATCTGAAGTGATTTCACGCTGTTACGAAATCACAGGAGGCAGGAGTAGACATAGGTTTATTAGGCAGAGGTACAAAAGGAGCAGGCAAGGCCAAAATGGGAGGACAGGCTGAAGTTCCAAACCCACAAGAGTCAGAAGTTCAGACTAGGAATGGGCAGAGACAATGACATTGGAAAACCAAGCTAGAACTGATAACAGATATGCAAACCAGAGAACAAGCGATATGCTCAGCATACATGGTAAACTATACAATAATTTGCAAAGGACATAGGGAAATCAGAGGTAATTATACACAGGCTTAATAACAGTTAACATGATACAGTGTGTGCTGAGATGTGAGACATGCTTCCTGAAGCACCTCCCACAAGTTGGCTTGATGGGAACTTCCTACATGTCATGCAGCCAAGCTGCTCCCCAACAGCTCAGAATTGTTGAGATCCAGTGACTGTGCTGGCCACTGCATTATAGACAGTAATACCAGCTAACTGCTTCCTCCCCAAATAGTTCTTGGAGCTGTGCTTCATGTCATTGTCCTGTTTTAAGAGGAAATTTTCTCCAATCAAGTGCTGTCCATGGGGTATGGCATGGTGTTGCAAAATTGAGTAATTGCAATCCTTTTTACGGTCCCTTTCACCCTGTACAAATCTCCCACTTTACCACCACCAAACCAACACAAGGCCATCACATTGCCTTGATCATGCTTGAGAAATGGTATCAAGCACTTCTCCAGCATCTTTTTATTTGATCTGCATCTTATCTCACAAATCTAAGATATGTGTGTCCATAACACTTTTTCCAATCTTCCTCTGTCCAGTGTCTGTGTTCTTTTGCCCATCTCAGTATTGCCCGTTGAGGATCTAAGAAGGCATCTGTTTCTAAAACTAGCCACTCTTTCTATTCTAGTTAGAGCCAGGTTGCACTGTTCTGGGAGAAGTGCCCAGCATTGTATGAGATCTTCAGTTTCTCAGCAGTTTATCATGGAATAGCTTTAATTTCTCAGAACATGAATATACTGATGATTTTCAGAAGAATGGCCTTTGTTTCTGGTCATTTTGAGCCTGTAATCGAACCCACAATTGCTGATGCTCCAGATACTCAGAGAAAAGGCCAATTTTATAGCAATTTTAATCAGCACCACAATTCAGCTGTGCTAACATTCTCATATCTCATCATCTACACTACATAATATCATTAAAAGATTCAGGGAATCTAGAGAAATCTCTGTACTCTACTCTGTTCTTTGTGTACTATCATGCAAAGAAGGAACCAGATCCTGAAACACTGCTGCCTTCTCTGGGTCCAAGCTCATTTAAGATGGGCTAAGGAGAAGTGGAAAGCTGTCCTGCGGTCTGATGAATCAAAATTTTACATTTTGGGGGGTGATTTCTCGTAAATTTCCAGGCTAAAGAGGAGACGGGACATCCGGCTTGTTATTAGCACACAATTCAAATGCCAGCATCTGTGATGGTATAAGGATGGGCATGGGTGACTTGCACATCTGTGAAGGCACCATTAAAGATTAACACCATTTCCATTTGGAGCAACAATTGCTGCCATCCAGATTACATCTTTTTCAGGGAAGGCCTTTCTTATTTCAGCAAGACAATGCTACACCACATTCTGCAAATATTATAAAGCATGGCTCTGTAGTAAAAGAGTCCCGGTCCTAAACTGGCCTGCCTGCAGGCCAGACCTGTCACCCATTGAAAACATTTGGTGCATTATGCATCGAAAAATATAGCAAAGGAGGCCCAGAACTGTTGAGCAGCCTAACTCATATATCATATAAGAAAGGGAAAACATTTCACTTTCAAAACTACTGCAACTGGCCTGCTCAGTTCCCAAATACATATAGAAAATTGTTAAAAGAATAGGTGTTGCAACAATGGTATACATGTCCCTGTCCCCCGACTCTTTTAAAAAGGGTTGCTGGCATCAAATCAGTATAGGCATGTATTTCTCCAAAAACAATAACAATTCTATGTTTACATTTTTACATTGTCTTTGTACTATTTTCAACTAAGTATAGGGATATATTACTTGTACTATCATTGCATTCTGTTTTATTTGAATTTTGTGCAGCATCCCATTTTTTTGGAAACAGGGGTGTAGTAAAATAAAGTTTCAGTTTACTGGGGTGTTGTGGTTGGGGATTGGTGGTTGGAGGTTTCCGCAAACCGACTTTCAGTCCAATGTGGTGAGAATATTTTGTTGTTGTGGAATTGTGTTGTTTAATGTTTTAAATGTTAGCAGTAAATGTTATCTATAAAAAAAGCCTTTTTTTTTTCAATCGATTATATTAAGGAACACCATAATAGTAAAATGTTAGAAGCAATGTAATAATGAGTCATGAAGGACCAATAGCACTGGAGATATGTTGATAGCGAACATATTTGCACTGATTTATGTTCATACTGAATGTATGTACAATGTATGTACAAATGTGTTATATATATGAACGTATTTCCTGAAAGATATGGTTGTGTTTTGTGAAACCTCAAGAGTCTGAATTTTCTCTCTTCTTTTACACTCTGCCCTTTTATATTTTACACTATTTACACTTGATGCATAGAGATAGCTTGCCATGCATGATACTTTCTATGGTCTGGTGACCTTACTGGTCTGATCAGTGTTGGGGTCTGTGCCTTAAAAAAACATGTGCAGGATATTTTCATCCAAAACAAACAGAATAATCTTAAACAAGTTCAGTAGCTAGATAGCTGAACATTTCTACCATATGTTGGTGTTAACAAAGGAAGCTTCTGATTGTTGTCTAGCAAAATAATGTTTGATAAATAAAGTTGGAAAAATGTTTTAGTTGGTTGGCTTCTTTCTACAGCATGTTGCTAATCCAGCTAACCAAATAGCTAACACTATCAAACATCCTACCTTTTGTCATATAACTTTCCGTCAATAGACATTTGTATTCTGTTCTGCAATGTTATAAAATTAAATGTTTATATAATAAACATTGGTTGGGCTGGTTGGCTTGCTTTGTTTGCACAAGTGCATGTCACTAGACTAGCTTGACAACTAATAATTATTTTTAACATGCATGACAACATATTGTCTATTTACAATAACATTTAAATTAAATGATCTGACATTTTTTGTTTTTCTTTGCTTCGCATTCTGAAAGAGAAAAGGAAGCTGCAGTAAAAAAAGGAAGCTTGCCTGCATATACTTTCTACCGGCATTTCCACAGCAGGCCTTGGTGCTGCTCTTGGCCTTCAGAAACTTGATGTGAAGGAGCAGTAAACTTTCTTTTAGTGCCAGTCTTTTGCCATATATCAGTTCCCAGTGCTTGTTCAATCACGTTCTAAGAATTGGCCACTGAATTCTGGTCTTTATATAAATTAGGGCTAGAAACACTTGGACCTCCTCAGCTAAGTGAAGATCATTGTTTTTGTTGTTCATGTTGAATACAAAGTCAGTAGTCATTTTTTTGCAGAGATGATGATACTAATAAAACTCTAGTCACTCGCGTCACTGCCAAGGTGACCAATCACTGATAAAATGGTGCAGACTTCAGATGCAAGACTTGGAGTTGCTTAGAGGGAAAATATTGACAAAATCTCCAGATTAACACCTACATCCTCCACTACACCACCCTCCATTTGCAAGTTCATGCTTGGCTCAGCAATTTACACATTTGTCCCAAAATCTAAGGGGATTTTATTTTTATTTGAGGGGCTAAAATAAAGGTTCAATAAAGAAAATGCCCCCTTTTCAAATAGGGCACCACTATTTTTGGCGTGTGCGGTTTCACACAAAATAATGTATAGAGGTGCCAAATGATTAGATGTGCATGTGTTTGCACCTCATGTAATATTCATACAAAATAAAATGTACTCGAAATCAATGTTTTTCAACTCTGCTCCTGGAGGCACACTGCCCTGCATGTTTTAGATCTCTCCTTGCCCTAACGCACATGATGAAGCTCATCAATGACGTGATAAAGATCTGATCATTTGAATCAGGTGTGATAGAGCAGGGAGAGATCGAAAGCATGCAGGGTGGTGTGCCTCCAGGAGCAGGTTGAAAAACACAGCTCTAAATGTTCGATTGTTTGATCTTTAATTTTTCTTAAATTATAGGACGAACTTAGAATTAGAATTCCATAGTTTTTTTAAGAAACAGCTGGACCGTGAATTGCACCATACAAGTCATAAGTGTGTCCCGAAGTTGATGTGTTTATTAAACCCGTAGGCACCCTCAGAGTTTGAAGTCACCCTCAGAGTTTCATCAGCAGCATGTGACCATGAAAGGCAAGTGGTCCAGTGTGTACGGGATAGGTTTGAGTTTTCAGTTACCCTATAACAAGGCTGCCCAGCCCTGGTCCTGGAGATCTGTCCTGTAGATGTTCTCTACAATTCAAATTTAGTACCTCTGATTCTCATAATTAGCTGGATGAAAAGCAAAATCAGATTAGTCACAAATGGGTTGAAGACAAAACCTACATGACAGTAGATCTCTAGGAACAGGGTTGGGCAGCCCTGTATAAAGTCCGGAGCCTGCTGGTGTTCTGTTCTACCTCATAAAAAAAGTTCCAGGTCTAAAGAAGTCCCTGATTTGGGGGTTGTAATGGAAGAACTTGGAATTAGGCTCAGGGTCCAGATTAGAGTTTGCGTGGGTACCTGTCATGTGGGCTGGATGTATGAGTTGTGTGCACAAACACCCTAAAATTCCAAAATGTTTTCATAATACACGCAGACACTGTTGCAAGTGGCTAGCCTACCATCAAAAACGAAGAGGGATATTGGGACTTATTAATCCTTTGTCTCTACAACTGATTGTGTATTAAAATATATATTTGCAATACACTTTGTCACGAGCCATGAAAGCAATACATTTACCGGAACATAACCCGAAGACAATCCATATCATTTCTTTATAACAATAACGTATATTGTTAAGCGTCTATAAAATACATGTGACACTTTATTTGAAGGATTATCGGTTTAGATTGCTCGATAACTCACCTCCGGTATATCTTCAGATTTGTGTGCTCAATTAGACAACGGATGAAAAATATTTTTCTTAAACAGTTTTCCTAAATTCATGCACCATACGTAAACGCCTTTACTCAGATCTTACGCGGTATCAGCAAACGGGATTTAATACTTACATCGGCTGTGGATGCAGGTGTTATAATGCCGTTGAGTAGTGGCCCCAACAGGATGCTCCAAAGCAGTACGGGAAAATTGAAAAAGTTCGTCATTTCATTACTGTACAAACTTATCGTAAGCACAATAAGTGTTCTGGCTTAATAACGGACCTACGTAATTAATTATCTTAACAAATAAGAGTAAATTGCTCTATGATAAGTGGTGGTAGATAATCCGTAGATCCAGCGCGTGCCTTCCTTAAGAGAGGGCCTGTACCCCATTTAGAACTGTGAGAGGTTAAAGGATTTTCTAGCTACACAGAAGAAAACACTGAAGGCACAGAAAACAACGTGGAAATTTAGTGTGCAGAAAACATTGTATATGCTGGAAACGTGAGTTCTGTCAAGTGTGAGTTTTGGGATGAGCAGTGTAGAGGTTTTACTTGGGGCTTTACCGTAATACTTCGTGAATATACTTAAATTCCCAATACAATGTTTGGAAGTAAGAATTGAAATGGGGTAAATTGCTGCTCGGGGATGTTTTTATCCCATATTTACAGATAAACTAATGTGATAATATTTAAATGAAACAGGTTAACATATTGTTAAATGTTGTTGCGCTCTTTAGGTTTGTTACCGTTCGTGGGTGGGGGCGCGGTAATATCGTCCATATGTTCCTAAGCTGTTGTTCAGGTCTGTGTTTCTGTAAGGTTTTTGGCTTTTTGGTGAAACTTTTTGTTGTCTTATTTTGTCAAATGAAATTTAGCCATAGTATAACTGTAATTGCTGTTTTTTAATACTTGACATTATTTATTATTTAGGGATAAAGGTGATGATTTTTCGATTCAAGGAACAAGTGCACGCGAAAGGACTATCACAGTGGAACTTTAACTTGCCCGACGTTCTGTCAACGGAGACCGTCATAGTGGATCAAGATTCGGGTAAGGCTTTTATTATTATTTTTGCATACCAACTCGTTTCACTGCAATACGACTCTGCATGTTATTGGAAGGATAGGCTTACAGCGTCTGCGATAAATGTTTCATTCTGCGACAAAGTTTCTTTCTGGGATTTCCTACAATTTTATGTACACTCTGCTAATAAGTTTATTTTAACGAATACGTTCCTATTCGCATTACATGACACGGGAACCTATTTCATCAAAGCAATTAACTATATTGTAAGGAAATAATTAACTTGGATTAGCAAACCCAACATGGACTGATGATGGCTGCTGATATTGGGGCTATGTATGCCTATGTAGATATTCCATTGAAAATCAGATTTTTCCACCTACAATAGACATTTAAACCAATAACAATGACTACACTGTATTTCTGATCAATTTGATATAATTTTTATTGACAAAAATTTGCTTGTCTTTCAATAACAAGGACGTTTCTAAGTAACCCCAAACTTTTGAACAGTAGTGTATATTATATTCATACATTGTAATGATATACAATATCCTCGACTGCTTGTCACAAAATGAGAACTGGTTCAAAAAGTCTGATTTATTTACAGTTCATTGGATCACAGACATTTGTTATGACAGTGTGTAGGTGTGCGTGCATGTATTAGTGCACGCATGTTCGTGTGTGAATGTTGTTCTGTCTGTATTTATCTATTCTCCATTCACCCACTTTCACTGATTTGTAGTTTATTTGATAAGGCTTTTCTTTTAATCACTTAAGATTAAATATTTGAATTACATTGCCAAATGGTGATTCAATGCAGAATTCAAACTTTTATTTTGGTTTCTGAATTATCTAAAATCCAATTTCCCTCAATCTTACATTAGGCAGATACACTATATCTACTTTCCTATCTGAAAGCTATATCTAATCGTTCTGTGTGTTCATAACAGGAGAGGTCAAGAGGTGGAGTCACATAGTTGGCAGCGGACTAGTCGGATTCAAGGCAGAGGTCAAGGGCGTGTCTGGAGACGGTATATGCCCTAAGTGGAAGAGATGACATTCTCTACCTGCAGGACCACCTGGACCAAACTGCCTCTTAGGTCAGATTACCAACTCACAACTTTTCATGTTCCTGTTGTATTATTTTCTCTCAATTCCTTCTTTTCATATCTTCTGTAGCTCTTTGCTCCTAGCAGCCCATACCCCCAACCAATAGCACCTTTCCAAATGTGACTTGTAGCATTTAAATCAGAGGAGTGGCCTTAATGTAAAGAACAGATTGTATTCATATAAGAGCATGTGCTATTTGTGTATAGAAAGGTGCAATTTGCTAGGGAAAATTAAATATACAATTCTTATATATTAAAAAAATCTTCTTATCTGTCTGTGTCTCTCTTCTATACTCTAAAACAGGGGAGAGCCACATCAGAATGTTTTTATTAAATGGAGGGCAACCTTTTTTGTATTTCGGTAATCATAAATTATTTGCATGCCAGAAAAGGACAGCAATTAAAACGTTTATACAGTAAGTCCATTAGAATGTCTAAGTAATTTACATTCAGTTTCAGATGTCTAAGAGTGGGCTGGTGAGTTATGATTACTTTCCCTAAAAACTATTTTATTATCTACCACGAATGGGCCAGATGGAATTGCCTTGTGGACCGGATTCACCCCACTTCAGTATAAGTTTATTCTATGTGAAAGTACGTCCAAATAAGCAGTGGCAATCTGACATAAACAGACACCCAGCTAGTCACGATATTTAACATAGTTTGACAGTTAACTGGTAAAATCAATTGGTAATTGGAACTGAAGAATGATATGTTGGTGGCCTTGAGTTAGGCACAATAACCATAAATCAACTTTTAAGTGTCTGTTGAATTACTTAAGTGACTGCTATTTTTATCTTTTAAAAGATACTGGTGCAAAACAGGAGGCCCTAACATTAATGCCTTCTCTTCTACAGGTGGCTTGTGATGATGGTCGTTGCTCTACAGTGCACAATGGGGGTGAGTGCATGGTTTCTTTCAACAAGAAAGAAACAATACCTTGTACACATTTACCAGTACCTAATCTTGCAGGTACTACAGTGTCTTGCAAATGCATTAAACCCCTGACCAATTAACTATTTTAACTAAACTAAAAATGGTACATTAAAATGTAATTTCTTATTGTAAACAGTTTCAGGTTAGGAAATAATTGTAAGTACAATAAAATATTTATGAAATATTCTGCTTGCATAAGCGTATAACTCCTATATGGTGGAAGCTATTAGTTGGAACAAATCAAAAAAATAAATCCCTAACAAGGACAAAGCTACATTACCATTGGAATCCACTTCTGAAACACTGTAGTTCCATGTTGAGTGGCAAAAAACAATCCCGAAAAATTGTGAATTAATGTTGCACTGCTAAATCATATCAAGAGCTCTCTATAAAAACGTCCTGTTTTGGAGGCTCACAAGAAAGAGGACATTACTCAAAGTGTCAACTGAAAGCATGAGTGACCCTGCTGTGGGTAACATATTGTGCTTGGATGTGATAGAGCATTATGGCTACATTTCTAAGTAAGCCAGTTTATTTATATACCACAATTGATACATAGACAAAATTGATGGTGGTTGAAATTTAAAAAATATATAAAAATGCAATAGAATAAAAACAAACACTAGAATAAAACATGCCTAAAATTGGCAATTCAATGTGCCTTACATAGAACCAAAAATAAATTGAATAAAAACCAAATAGAATAAAAACGTATAGTGGGGAGAATAAGTGTTTGATACACTGCTGATTTTGCAGGTTTTCCTACATACAAAGCAAGTAGAGGTCTGTAATCTTTATCGTAGGTACATTTCAACTGTGAGAGACAGAATCTAAAATAAAAATCCAGCAAATCACATTGTATGATTTTTTAATAATTAATATGCATTTTAATGCATCACAAGTATTTGATACATCAGAAAAGCAGAACTTAATATTTGGTACAGAAAACTTTGTTTGCAATTACAGAGATCATACTTTTCCTGTAGTTCTTGACCAGGTTTGCACACACTGCAGCTGGGATTTTGGCTCACTCCTTCATACAGACCTTCTCCAGATCCTTCAGGTTTTGAGGCTGTCGCTGGGCAATACGGACTTTCAGCTCCCTCCAAATATTTTCTATTGGGTTCATGTCTGGAGACTGGCTAGGCCACTCCAGGACCTTGAAATGCTTCTTACGGAGCCACTCCTTATTTGCCCTGGCTGTATGTTTCGGGT